>PVKE010030493.1:0-19582 GCA_004027555.1 Craseonycteris thonglongyai
GTCTCTAGGTCCATCCATGTTGCCAGAAATGACTGTAATTTATCATTTCTCATCGCTGAGTAGTATTCCATTGTGTAAATGTACCACATCTTCTTTATCCAGTCGTCTATCGAAGGGCATTTTGGTTGTTTCCATGTTCTGGCCACTGTGAACAGTGCTGCTATGAACATGCGGGTACAAACATCTTTAAAAATCAAGGTTTTCAAGTTTTTTGGGTAGATGCCCAGTAGAGGGATGGCTGGGTCATATGGTAATTCCATTCGTAATTTTTTGAGGAATCTCCATACAGCCTTCCATAGTGGTTGTACCAGTTTACATCCCCACCAGCAGTGTATGAGGGTTCCTTTTTGTCCACAGCCTCAGAGCATATCTTGATGGAAGGAGATTTGAGGTAAATTATAGAATGAGCAAATATCTTGTGCATCCATTTGTTAACTCTCTTCTTTGGAAGTGAAGTGAATTCCCTGATTATTCCCCCTACTGATTAGGAGGGTATCCTATGATATGTGTTCTTCATTTGAGGTTAGGATTTTGGAGGATCTCTCTGTTAGTTCCTGTACTTGAGTCTTGCCTTATTGGGTTTTCTGGGAACACAACTTCTATACAATATTGTTCAACTGTCTGTCAATTTCATTTGTGAGAATTCTATTTTTAAATAATAAATGAAAGAAATATCATTTAATTGAACTCTTTGAATCTCTAGCCTGACCTGGGTCTTGCTTTCTTTGATTCTGCATTATAGCATCAGGCTTTAGGATGCTTCCCATACATCCATTTCTCAGTTTAAGGATTTTTCTCAGTGATAGAAAACTGTAGGTTGGTACAGAAAAGTTTGTGCCTTATTCTATAATAACCCTAACCCCCAGTTGTATTCTAGCTACAGCTGAATGTCCTTTACAAAGAGAAAGGTCATCAGTGTGTGAATCCTTACATTACTGGTATTCCTGGGGAGTGCCTTAAGTTCTCTGGGACCTCCCACATATTTTCATTCTAATTTCTAGAATTCAATTTATTGGTTTTGTTTTTGCTTTTATAATATTAAAAAAATGTTTAGTTACAATATTATATTCATTTCAGGTGTCAGACATAGTGATTGGGCATTTATTTATCTTACAAAGTGTCACTTCCATAAATCTAGTACCCATTTGGCACCATACATACATATTATTGACTATATTCCTTATGCTATCCTTTACATCTCCATGATTATTTTGTAGCTATGAATTTGTACTTCTTAATTCCTTCCTCTTTCTCACCCATTTGTACCAGATCCCCTCCCATATGGCAATCATCAAAATGTTGTCTGTTTCTTTCAGTCTGAATTATTTCACTTAATAGGTGTTTTCAAGGTCCATCCATGTTGTCACAAATTGCTGTATTTCATCTTTTCTTATTGCTGAGTAGTAAGTATATGACTTTACACATAGGTGGAATATAAAACTGAAAGTAACAAAAAAACAAAAACTCATGGAAACAGTCAATAGTTCAGTGGTTACCTGAGGGTAAGTGGGGAGGTGGGTGGAAGATCTGGGGGGATGGAGGTGGGGAGGGGGCATCAAATATACAGTGATGAAAAGAGCTGATTTCGGGTGGTGAGCATATAATGCAATGCATAGAAAATGTAATGTAAAATTGTACACCTGGAAGCAATGTAATTGTTATCAACCAATGTCACCCCAATAAATTTAACAATAAAAAAAGAAAAAATATGTTGTCTGTATCTTGAGTTTGTTTTTGTTTTGTTTGCTCATTTATTTTGTTCTTTAGATTTTACATAAAAGTGAAATCATATGGCATTTGTCTTTCTCTGTCTGACTTCCACTAAGCATGATACCCTATAGGTCTATCCATGTTGTTGCAGAGGGCAAGATTCATTTTTGTGGCTGAGTAATGTAGCATTGTATATATTTAACACCTCCTCTTTATCCATTCATCCATTGATGGACACCCAGGATGCCACCATGTCTTGGCTATTGTATTAAATTCTTTGTTTTAATTGTAGAATAGAATGCACCTGAGGTTTTGGTTTCTGCAGGTCAGTGAAGTAAAAGATTATCTGACCCTCAGCCAGTCAAAGATAGAGGCTATAAATAAGTTCATGAGCTGCTTTCAGTGAGCTTCCTTGAACTGAACATTATTGCTATTAAAAAAAAAAATAAAAAATAAATAAAAATAAACCCTAAATGAAGCCTGAATGAAGTAACCAATGTAATACAATAGTCTGACATTTGCCACCAAGCCCCTTAAAAATCCTGGATACAACATATAGAAGATGGAATGGATAGCCAACTGCTCTGCTACCACAGCTATATCAGTTCTCTTCCTGGCCCTAGATAAGGAATTCTCACCAAACCTACCCCATCTTTACTCACTGAAGTGCAATGCTTACATTTAAATTCTTTCTTGAATAAACAAATATACAGCCATACAATAGAATACTACTTAGCAATAAAATGGAAGTACCTGAATGAAGACTTGATCAGTGATGCAAAAGTATTGATGTCAAAAACATTATGCTAAATGGGAGATATAAGACATGAAAACATATATGCATGATTTCAATTATATTAATTATAAGATCAGTAAAACTAATCTATGGTAATATCAGTCAGAAAGTGATTCTCTCTGAGCAGAGGGTGAAGAACTTCTTGGATAGGAACATAAGCAAATATCCTGAGATAATTTAAAAGGTTCAGTATCTTGTTTTGGGTAGTTGTTACATTGATGTTTACAAATATGAAGACTTACCAAACTGAACACTTAAGATCTGTCAATATTATTATATGTAAATCATACCTCAACTTAAAAAAAAACCCACTATTGTTTTTATTAGAGATAACAGAAATCTTACTCAAATTAGCCTCAGCCAAAAAGTAAAAAAATAAAAAAATAAAATGGCAACAACACCACAACAAAAAGGATTGATTATAGGAATTTGAGAGCATTGCATGGAAGAAGACAAGAGGAATTTGTACAAGCCTAAGGAATGAATTGGAAACAGGAATTCAAATGTTTTCAGGGCTCTCAGTTTCCCAGTAAAGCTAATCTTAGCACATCTGCTTCATTTTCCTTCCTTCTCTGTACCTTTCTCTACTTCTCAGGTCAAACTGGTGAAAAATAAAGCTGATAACAATTCCTAAGTGCTAATTATAGGATCATGCAATCCTTCCTTCTCAGCAAATATTTATTGATATTGACTGCTACAATGTGCTAGGTACTGTAATACGCCTTGAGGCTATAGCAGTAAACTAAACAAATCAACTAGAAAAGCACATTCCAATTGAGGGGAACGGATATAAGAAGAAAGCAAAAACACCAAAATAGTATAACTTCAGTTAACAACAAGGATACTAAAGAAAAGGAAAAGTTTAATGCAAGTGAAAGTGACTTGGTGAGGGAGCCGCTTAGATAAAGTCATGACAGAAGGCTGAAACTATCATGGGAAAATTGGAGAACATTTATTTTATTTTTTGGGAGGAGCAAGTATACAGAATATACAGTCTTTGAGACTGGAATGAGCATTCCACATTTCAAAGACAGAAAGATTAGTGAGGCTGAATGAGGAGTAGAGTGATAGTCAAGAAGGTAAGCAGGAATCCCACAAAATGGGAAAAATATTTGCTAATAAGTTATCTGATAATGGGTTAATATCCAAAATTTATAAGAAACTCATAAAATCAACAACAAACAAACAACTCAATTAAAAAATGGGCAAACTTCAATAGGCATTTCTCCAAAGAGGACATACACATGGCCAATAGACACATGGAAAGATACTCAACATCCCTAATCATCAGAACCACAATGAGATACCTCCTCACTCCTGTCAGAATGGCTATCATCATTAATAAATCAACAAACAAGTGTTGGCATGGGTGTTGAGAAAAGGTAACCCTTGTGCACTGTTGGTGGGGATACTAATTAATCCAGACAATATGGAAAACAATATGGAGGTTCCTCAAAATATTAAAAATGGAACTACCTTATGATCCAGCAATTCCATTTCTGAGTATTTGTCCAAAGAAATCCAAAACACTATTTTGAAAAAATATATGTACACCTATGTTTATTGTAGCATTATTGACAACCACTGAGATATGGAAACAACCTACATGCCCATCAATAAATGATTGGATGAAGAAGTTGTGGTACATTTGCACAATAGAATATTACTCAGCCATAAGAAAAATAAATCTTACCTTTTGCAACAATGTGAGTGAAACTAGAAGTTATCATACTAAGCGAAGTAAGTCAAACTAAGAAAGACAAATACCATATGATCTCACTTAAGTGTGGAACCCAAAGAACAGAATAACTAAACAATCAAAATAGAAAAAAAACAAAAGACTCATGGACACAGTCAATAGTTTGGTGGTTACCAGAGGATAAGGGGGAGGAGGAGGAATTAGGGGAGGAGAGGAGGGGCATCAAATATATGGTGATGGAAGAACTGACTCTGGGTGGTGAGCACATAATACAACACATAGATGATATATTGTAGAACTATGCACCTAGAACCTATGTAATTTCACTAACCAACATCACCCTAATACATTTAATTAAAAAAAAAAAAAGAGAGCCATGCAGGCTTAGGTAAAGACTTACTTTCTATTTTAAAAGCAAAGGCAAATCATTGTATGATTTCAATCAGGAAAGAAATAGAATCTGATTATTTTTTTTAATCTAGGGTAATAAACTCTCACTAAGTAGTTCTGATAACTTTTTCTTAAATTCATGCTTTTAAGTTCTTAATTATAGATCCAAATTCTCACAGAGAAAAGCGTAATTTTTCCAGGATGGATCAGGTGTCCAACCTTTAGTTCAAGTGGCGATTGAATAGAATCACGTTACAGAACCATGTGGTAACTCCTGTTAAACTGTATGTTTAGAGAAAGAAGAATTCTTAGAAAAATTGTGTTAAGCAGACAATCCTGTAAGTGCTCACTCTAAGTCCCAGTGTAAAAACTGAAGTTCTCTGCGAGTTTTTTATTGTACTGCCAAGTAGAGACATGACAAACATTGGAGGAGCTTCAAGGAATCCATGCTTTGGAAATAGGAAAAGTGGTTTGTGCTTTGGTTTGTGGTTTTTGCCTCTGTCTACATCATCCCCTCCAGACATGTGGCTATGTCACTTAATTTTTTGAAGGAGGTCTTAAAGAATTGGCAGATGTGCCATTTTCCTTCAGTATGAATTGGATGGAATTATTGATGTCTCTAGATGCGATAGTTCCTAACTTTTTCTTCACAGTTTACTTGAGGGCATGGGATCAGGTCTGTGTTGTTAATTGCTGCATCCACCATGAATAGCATACAGTAGGTACTCCTTATACTTGTTAAATTTGTAAAATTTGATGCCATTAAGAACTCCTTCCTTGATTTTATTTTGTCTGTTCTGTAAATGGCAAGGAAACTGCTGTCTCTGGATTGTTAAAAAAAATGTCTTTGACTGGAAGAAAAATGTTGAGACATTATGGTTTGAAATATTTGGCAGTACATTTGGGTTTTTTTGTTGGCTGGAGATAGCAGCACTACACATCATCATGGCTCATTGCAGTAATTATCTTTTCTATTGTCTGCTATATTCCTAATTCCTAATAAAGGTGCTCTTATATAGATGGTGTTTGATAAATATTTGTTAAATGACATTATAAAAACATGAAAATGTATTAACATCAAAGATTTTTTACGATTTATCTTGAGATAAGCCTTTTCTACTGCTATGATGTTGTTACCTTCAAGGAAAATAGAATATCTTCAATAAGTTTATAAATATGTGGAAATAAGATAAATTTTTATTTTTTTTTCACTATGTGCAAAAAATTATGATTTTCCAAAAGACAAGTCTCAAAGGCCTTAATTGAACCTGGGAAAGAAGTTTCACTTTTATTGAGCATTAGAGAAAGCCCATTCTACCATAAGTTTTCAAGAAGGGGCTCATTATCGACCTGGATTATTTGGTGGATAATTTTAGCCACGTTAATTCTGTAACTTTCTGCTCCAATGCCCTGCTGTAACTAACACAGTTACTGTAATCTCTTTTGGCAAAGATGTTCCAGTAGAAAAGAAAATGGAGGCAGAGTGCACTGTGAGCTGTCTAATACCAAAATAAATACTTCTGCAAAGTGTAGGTTCCAAAGCAACAAAATAAACTGTCGCAAAATTTTCTGTATATATCTTACACATTTCAGGCGAGGCTATAGAGAGCTTTCAAAGGATCCTCTCAATGAGTCTTTGACTTCATAATGTTAAGAACCACTGTTGATCCAACATTCAATTTACAGATGAAGCCACACAAAAGTTAAAACATAGTCTGTTACAGCTGCTGTTGATAATATTCATTTTCCTGTTCTAGGAGCCTTTAAATTAGGGTGAAGGAGGGAAAAAAGTAGGCTTTGAGTTAGGCATCCTGCCAGTGTTTCACATATATTATCTCATTCATTCACTTCTATATATGTAATATATTTTATAGTATAAAAAAGTATTTTTCAATGCTGTGATGACCTAGTTTTGAGGTCCTGACTAGAGGTCTGTCAAGTACCCCTGCTTGAGCAGCTAGCTGATCAAGTCCACATCCCAACCACGTTTCTTAAGCTCTCATGCTCCAGGTCATATGAAGCCCTAATCACCCCAAGGCCAGATACCACACAGCAAGGGGCAGACCTGACAAGCTGGAACCTGGAAAATTATTCAAGTTTGCCAATCCACAGAAAGCCTATGAAATCTGTTTCCCCCAACCTGCTTTCCTTTACAAAAATTGCCCTCTACAGAGCCGTTATTTGTATTTTTGCTGTTACCTTGTTCCAGGAACAGACCCTGTGTTCTTTCATGGAGTTAAAAGTAATTAAGAGTCTCGCTTTTCACCTATTCCAGTGTCATCATCCTGGGTCCCATCATCAATAATCTCTTGAAATAAAATCATGTTTTCTGTTTTGCAAAAGAGGAAACAGCCTCAGAGAAGTTAGTAAAGTAGCTCAAATTTAGCAATCTGTTACGGGTAGAATTGATAGCACACTCCACATCTGACTATTATACTACCACACATGGTCCTGAGAATGAGTTTTAAATGTACCAATGCAAATAACCTCTAAATACTGTATGTATATTTCAATGATTGTCCTAGATTCCTTCAATCTTTGAATGCAAATGAGAGGAAGAAAGAGAAAGGAGAAAAAGGGAGAGAGACAGAGACTACATAATATTTGGTTAAGAAAAAGTTACTGAAAAAATATACAAATATCAGTAATCATCACAAGTGATAATGAATCTTCATAACAATAAAATAAACTTACATCACTCTAATATTCACATTAACAACCTTTTTAAAAATGTTTATGGTTTTATTGTATCATGAAGCATCGAAACATCTGAACAAATTGACATCTGGGCAGTGAGACAGCTGCTTTCTTCTTTGTTTCTAGAGCAACTGATTAAGTAGATTTGAGAGAGAAGGAGAGAGAGAGAGAGAGAGAGAGAGAGAGAGAGAGAACCTTTTGCATTACTTAAGTCTTTCTAAGACATGCTCTGGTACAACACAAACTTCTGTCAGATGCAACTAATGTAGCATCCAAACATCGCACAAAATACCTAGGTAGCGGAAGCACACTGCGTTCACTCCCACCGCGGCCCGCTGATTTGAGCCTGATATTTGAAGCATCTAGAGGAGTGTGAATAGTGATGGGAAGAGGAGAGAGGAGGAAACAGCATGAGTGCCTGGCTGGGAGGAGGTCAGCTGAAGTGCCAGGCAAGCCTGAACAGGTTACTGGTGCCAACCCAAGCCAAGCGTTGTTGATGTTCTTTAATAGGAACATCTGGTTGACCCGTGATGAAGTCTTCACTCGCCCCAAGCTGGCCCACAATCCTGTTGATGCTGCAGCTATCTGGTGTGGGTTGCTGGTCCTGCGCCATGGTGCTGTGCTGGATTTTCTGGAATGCGAGGCTAAACAATTTCCCCACAATGGCAGCTTTCCCCTGGAAATGCTGTCCTTGTCACGTAAGGCGTGTCGTGTCCATGTAAATTGCACCTAGTTGGGTTCTGTCATTATTAAATAATTGGAAATAATGTTGAAAGAAGCTGGATTTTATCTGCTCCCAAACTGGCTTGTGTCCCATTCAGGAGCATCACACAGCCACGTTGAGACCCGAGGGACTCCCACGATGGCAGCAGCGGAGACAGCGAACCAGCATGGTCTGCAATCTACTGTCTCTCCCCACAAGCCTTTCCTTGCCACCCCTGCCCCTTTCTCTATATTAACGACTTTTCATTTATTTTTTTCTCTTTATAAAATAAAAACAAGGACATGAAGGATATAAAGAAAGGTTGAGCTAAAAGAATATACGTCCCAGCCATGCAGAGGTGTGCTACAGCCAGCACCTTCAAGCTCTCAACCAATTGTTAAAATTTTAGGATGTGTGTAAGGCAGTTGTTACATAGTTGGAAACTTGGAATTAGCCATGAACTTTGGCAAACACAACAAACCAGGGCTTTTTTATTTACTCAGAGAAGCATCAGCATACCACTGCCACCATGTACATATTGGCAGGGAACAATAAAAAAGATCAGTAGCTAACAACTGGAGATGAGCTAAATGAATGAATGAATGAATGAGGGTACATTCTTACAAAAGAAGTATTATAATCTTAATACCACACTGAAGAGAAATACCAACATAGATAATGTGTATATCCAGACACACACACATGCATGCGTGCGTGTGCGCACACACACACACACATTTTAAACTGTAGTTTGCAAAGTAGAAGTGTGACTTTTCTGCATTTGACATGAATTTCTCTTGCAAAACTTCTGAAGTTTCTTCTAAGAGTAGGGTCTGGATGCTATGAACTGGGTTCAGTTTCTCCCACTGTTGATCCTGAAGAAGCCCCGGAGCTGTGCTTCTTCAGGGATGTCAGGGGAAGGGAAGGTTGTTGTCATGCAGTAGATCAGAGCCGACTTGAAACCAGAAGACCTGGGTCTGAGTCTCAGCATTTTCTTTATTATAATAGATTTGGAACATTAGCTGAGGCTTAAGTGTCCCTGTAAAGCCAGCAAGGCTGCCCTCCTCCTGATCATCCCTGCAGGGTCACGCCAGGACAAAGTAACCAAGAGAATGAGAAACTTCATAATCACCAAACAAAAGAGGGATGATTAGGAGGCATTTTAAAGAGTCCTGTGTGTCATTTTAGACTAATTCGTCTCTTACCTGTCTGTTTTTCAAGTTCCAACATTCCAATTAGAAAACCTTAGCTCCTCTGTCCTATCACCTTAATTGCTTAATTACCTATCACCTTAATGAACTCTCTCCTGGTTTTCTAAATTCCTTAGAACTTCATGTAGTTTTATATTTTTTAAGTGTTCTGTTAAATACTTATATTTTTAAAATGCTTAAAAAAATCCTATGCACATTGTGATAAATCTAAATTATGAAAAATGGAATTCAACTATATATTACAAAATAGGAAGTAGGGATTATTTAATTTAACATCTACAGATTACTAAGTGATAATAAAGAAATATATATGTCTTAAAGACAAAGGACAATGAGCACAAACATATAAGACTTTGAGAAATCTTTCTTTTTTCAATTATAGTCTCAGGTATACAACATAGTGATTAGCCATGGATATAATTTACAAGATGATCCCCGATAAGTCTAATATCTATCTGACACCATACATAGTTATTACAATTTTATTGACTATATCCCTTATGCTATACTCGACATCCCCATGACTATTCTATAATTACCAATTTGTACTTCTTAATCCCTTTCCCTTTTTCACCTTTCCCCCAACTCCCTCCCATCTGGCAACTCTCAAAATGTTCTCTGTATCTATAAGTTTGTTTTTGTCTTTTTTATCTGTTTACCTTACTCTTTAGATTCCACTTATTCTTTGCTGGGTAGAGTAAGTGAAATCATATAGCATTTGTCTTTCTCTCTCTGACTTACTCCACTCAACATAATACCCTCTAGGTCCATCCATGTTGCAGATGGCAAAATTTCATTCATCTTGTGGCTGAGTAATATTCTGTTGTATATATGTACCACCTCTTCTTTATCCATTCATCTGTTGATGAGCATTCATGACTCCATATCTTGGCTATTGTAAATAATGCTGCAATGAACATATAGACGGTTACACATACCCCTTTGAAGTAGTTTTGGGTTTCTTCAGATAAATACCCAGAAGTGAGATTACTGGGTTCTTCTTTGTTTCATGTTGTATATCCTTTGTTTTAAAGTTTGTTTTGTCTGGTATAACTATTGCTATATCAGCTTTTTTTTTTTTTCAATTTTCATAAAATATTTTTTCCATTCATTTACTTTCAGTCTCTGTGAGTCGAGTCCCTTGTAGGCAGTGTAAGTATGGGTCTTGTTTTTATATTCATTCAGTCTCCCTATGTGTTTTGATTGGAGCATTTAATTCACTTACATTTAAAGTAATTGCTGATAGATATGTAGTTTATTGCCATTTTAGTATTCATATTTTTAATTTTTTGTCTTAAAGAAGTCCCCCCTCTAGCATTCCTTATAATATTGGTTTGGTGATGATGAACTTCTTTTTTGTTTTTTTAAAGATTTATTTTTATTGTTTTTGACAGAGAGAGAGAGAGAGAGAGAGAGTGAGATACAGAGACAGAGAGAAGGAGGAGGGCCCAGAACAGTTTCCATAGTTGCACATCATCGGTTTTTCCACATAGTTTCATTCCACAGGTGGGTGCGGGGCTGCACAGGGCAAGAACTGGGCCGGGGTCTCTTTTCGGTGAGAACTGAACTGGGGGCACTCCCCATTTCAGCATATGGGTCCACACGGGCCAGGGCTGGGATTTAATCCTCAGTCCCCGGGGGCTGCAAAGTGAGTGCTTAACCCACTGAGCCATCCTGGGTTCCCGTGATGAACTTAAGCTCCTTGTCTGGAAAGCTCTTTATCTTCCTTTCAATTCTAAATGATAGCTTTCCTGAAGAGCATAATGTTGATTGAAGATCCTTACTTTTCATCACTTTGAATATTACATGCCAATCCCTTCTGGCTTAAAAAGTTTCTATTGAGAAATCAGCTGACTGTCTTATACAAGCTCCCTTGTAGGTAACTAACTGCTTTTCTCTTGCTGCTATTAAGATTCTCTATTTGTCTTTAACCTTTGGCATTTCAATTACGATATATGTGTTTGTTGTGGGTCTCTTTGGGTTTATCTTGTTTGGGACTTTCTGAGCTTCCTGGACTCGTATGTCTATTTTCTTCACCAGGTTAGAAAATTTTTGTCATTATTTCTTCAAATAAGTTTTCAATTTAGTTCTCCCTCTCTCATCCTTCTGGTATCTAAATGATGCACATGTTGGTACACTTGATTGTCTCAGCAGCCCCTTAAACTATATTCTTTGGGGGGAATATTTTTTTCTTTTTGTTGTTGAAACCAGGAAGCCAGCCACTGGGTATGCCAGCCCTAGGGCCTCCTGGAATGGACCCCACCACAGGTCAAATTCAGCTGTGCCCTGCCTGGGGCCACCTGTAATGAACCACAAAGCAATCTGCGGATGGCAGCCACCTGGACTGGGCTAGGCAATGCCTGGGAGAGGCTAGGCTGTGATTTGAGGCTGGCTCCTCTTACTGCCAGACCTGGGACTGCCTAGCAAGAGGTGTTGGGCATGCCAGGGCCAGATGCTCCTTGTTTGGGGTTTGTGAACCTTTAAGAGATTTTAGGAAAGTCCAAAGCAGGAGCCAAGACAGGCTCTTCATATGAAAAAGCCAGTAAAACAGCTTGGGTGAGTTTATAAGATGAGTGGGGTGTGGTCTCAATGAATCCCAAGGGAGGGACATATGGTGTTAGCCAGGTTGATGGAGACTCAGATATTGTGGCACCTAAGTCTGCATGCTAAATGAGGGGAGGGCTCAACAAGGAACAACGCTTGCTGCCAACACTTCTGTCTAGGAAAATACTGCCCCTCCAGCCTTCACCCTGAAGCCAGACAACTTAGTTTCTCCCTGTGTATTCCTGGAGACTTTTGAACTGCTGCCTCAGTATTGGATCTCAGAGCCAGTGAGTCTAATAGCAAGTATGTCTGTGTGTGGTCCCTTTAAGAGGAGTCCCTGGGACTCCTGCAGCTCTCTGTCTCACTCAGACACAATTTCCTCTGATTTTCACAGCCAGAAGTTGTGGAGACTTCTCTTCCTGACACTGGAACCCTGAACTGGGGAGCCTGGTGTAAAGCTGGGACCTTTGTTCCTCAGGGAGGACGTGCAGTGCTGAGGTATTCCTTTTAATTTTTAACCACCACATGCAAGTGTGGGACCATCCAGTTTTGCTTATCTGCCCCTCCTACCAGTTTCAGTGTGGCTGCTTCTGCGTCCTTAGTTATAGGACTTTTGTTCTGCTAGCCTTCAGGTGATTCTCTATGATGATTGTTCTGTAGTTTGTCGTTTTGATGTGGTTGTGAGAGGAAGCAAGGCAAGTATAGCTTTTACTTGCTCTACCATCTTGACCAAAAATCCTCTGTCACCTAATCTTTTGTGCTTTAGCTTCATTACCTGCAAAATTAGCACTTTAATTTTTGTGTTGTGCCAAAAACACCATATTATAAAAGAGAAATTCTTCAAATAAAACATTCTGCCCAACACAAGAGATTTGCTATAAGGTGTATTAATTTGTTGCTGTGATTATAATTCACATTTTAAGTTGTAATTAACTTCTTATTTAATATCTATGTTTCTCACAATAGACTGTAAGCCTTTGGAGACCAGGCATGGAGCATTCCCCAGCACCTAATTCAGTCTGTGGCACACAATAGCTACTCAATAAATACAATTTAGTAATAAATGCACACTTAACAACTTAGAATGGATTCATAGAAGTATTGAAATGGGTCTACAAAAAGGAGAGTATTTGTGTGTGTGTCAATAAGTTAATGATGTCTTTTATCACATTGAGGATCTACCATTTACTTTCTTTCAAAGAGAAAAGGGATGAGTTTTGACCTAGATCAGGAGGAATTAATGGACAGAGGATGTATCTTATCAATATGACAAGTCAACACTGATCAGTTCTCAACTAGCAGTATCCAGATCAGGCTGAGAGAGAATTGAGAGCTCCGCCTGTGCTAATCCTGTGTCTCAGGAATTCACTGCCACTGCTTTCCTTCCACATCACATCCCTGAGCTCTGCCTCACTCTGCCACCACCGTGTACCACCTCCAGACTCTGAAAGGTCATAATGGAAAACCTATGTTCTATCACTTGCTTTCTGCTTCCATATCCTCACCCCTCACAAATAATTTGAATGAAAATTACTTTGAATGTATTTTTCCATTTTAATTTATGAGATATGGTTTTTCTCAATAGGTAGACCACTCCCATGTCCTTACCTGCTATGTTAACTTAGCAAGAGCAGTTTGTGTGCATGGATGTTAAAGACTAAATCACTTTCTTATAAAGTCATGCCCATCTTTCATGTAAAAATAGTACCCTTTAGAGAGTGCTAAAGAAAACTAGAGTAGGGATGAGCAGCTATTTAAAAAATGTAAAATGCTGCTAGTGAGTCTAACTGATAAAAACAATTAACTAAAGCATTAAATCTAGAGTAGGAAATATATGGTATGGTATAAATTACAGCAAAAATTCATGTTTCTTTTGTGCATAGAACTTAACACACAAAACCCCATGGCCTTCCACAACAATAAATTCAGTTCTGTTTACGATGTGATGTTTGTTTCCTTGTAAATGTAGCAGATCTCTCTCCAAGTAACTCAACTGCATGGATGTTATTAAAGTTATGTTACAATGACCTAAGGCAAACTGGAGGCAAACTGAAGCCATAGTAGGAAGAATGAGGTGTAAAGGTGTGGAGCAATAGAATTTAGGCAATTAGGAGGGAAGAAAGGAGATTATATAATTAAAACTGCCTTGCCTTTCTTTTTCTAAAGCACCTTAAAGTTTATCAGCAAGAACGATCTTTCTGCCTGCACTTTCACATAGCAATTATAGCAATTTCTTAATCTCAGGATGATGCTGGTATCTTCTAACACAATAAAACCTGTTCTAGAATTGTGTTATGGGCTTGCAAAATATTTTTCTAAGCCTTCCTAATAATGCCATCTCAAGAAGTTTCCACTTAGAGATGATATCATATTGCATATATTTGACATATTTAAGGAGAGAAGGGATTTAAAAGTACAATTTATTTCTGATGAAGATACAACAGAAAGTACATTACAAAGTGATGGAAAGGCAGCCATGAAATTAGGTTTGTTTCAGTACTTGCTGTTGCTATTAGAAGCCATAGCACTCTGAGAAAAGATATATAATCTTAAATCTGAGTAGGACCAAATAAATCTGATGGCTTTCTCTGATCAAGAGGTGAGGCAATGGCCTAGAAACCTGTTTCATGTGATGATGGTGAAATAGATCATAGCAATTTAATTGGTATAAAGATTGATTGGTTGCACAAAATTATCTGTTTGGGGCGATTTTACTGTGAAGGTATTATGGATTTCCACCCAGCTAGGTAAAACTTTTTGAAAAGGGCAATTTTTATCCTGAACACAAAGTCTAAAAAGAGTCAAGAATGAATGGATTTATGCAAACTTAGAGTTGAAAGTTTAAAAAATGCATCTATAACTGCAGAGTGAAAAGTGGTCCTTGCTAATTGGATATGAATTCTGTAAACCTCTCTAGTATGGATGCCATGGCAAGCAGCTATTAAAATGCATAGTCACATAAAAACAGAACAGAAAAGAAGACTTAAAGGAATTGCATTCCTTCAGGTAGTCCGATGAATCACTGAAGTGTAAGCTAGGTCCATTTGCTTTGTGTAAGATCAGCAGACTCTATAGAAGGGATGTGAAAAATTGGTGACTTTATAATTCAACATAACAGAGTTTGCCAACCATATTTCATTCATTATCCACTATATTAGTGATACAAGGAACCACCAACAGGCAGCAAGACAATGCAGAGGGAGATAAAAGCCCATGTAGTGTTGCTGCTCACTGATCATTCTAAGAAGAAACCTGTCCCCACAAAGCTCAGTATAAGCACAGGAGGGAGATATTTTACCAAAGAATCCTAAAAGAAGTTAAGACTCAAAACGTTTTTATGAAGTACTATCTATGTCCTGTGGAAACTGCAGAGAGCTGCTGTGGCTGTCCAGTCCACCTGGAATCTCCCCTCCCTGGTGGAGAACCCAAGCCATGTTTCAACCCTCTCTTTATTTCACCCCCACAGCAGCACTCTGAGATTGGAATTAACTGCTTTTATGTGAAAAGTGAGTACATGAAGTCTTAGAGCGCTGAGTCAACTTCCTGGCCAGTGGGTAGGGAGGCAGAACCCAAGTCATCTCAAGGCCCCTCAGAGCTCCTGTAGAAGGTTCTTATAATGGTACTTTTCAAATTACCCACGGTAAAGGATTTTTAAAAAATCCCAATTTGTCACTTTTGTGATGATGCATTGGTTAATAACAATAGCAACGTAAGAATTACTAAGATGGGGAAGCCAGGATGGCTCAGTGGGTTAAGCGCTCACTTTGCAGCCCGTGCGGACCCATATGCTGAACTGGGGAGTGCCCCCAGTTCAGTTCTCACCGGGGTGAAGACCCTGGCCCAGTTCCTGCCCTGTGCAGCCCCACTCCCACCTATGGAATGAAACTATGTGGAAAAACAAATGATGTGCAACTATGGAGACTGTTCTGGGCCCTTCCCCTTCTCTCTTTCTCTGTCTCTGTATCTCTCTCTCTCTGTCAAAAACAATAAAAATAAATCTTAAAAAAAAAAAGAATTACTAAGACAATGAAATTAAAAAGAAAACATAACATATGGACTCAAATGTTTTAAGATTACATTAAAAAGATACAAAGATCTATGTCAAATTGCTATAGAAATAAATGTTTACCTTTAATTACCATCACAGACTGGTCACAAATGGTTCCTGGGCCAACATCAGTTTGTAGTCCACACTTGGAATAGTATGGCATTGAAGTATTGGTTCCATGAATATACAGTTGCTGGTCACCAAACCACACACACACACACACACACACACACAAACAAAACTCCTATCAGATTAAAAATGAATAGAAAGATGAGTGAAGTCTACTCTCAGTCAGTCTTCACCTGAGCCCTTCTCCAAATAGCATTTCCAGAAGATGGCAATCTTTGGACACCATTTGGTATAAAAGAGGGATCTGAATCCTCCCCCCCTCTCCCCTCCCCCCACTGTGCCCCATTGTGGAGGCAGCTGCTCAGCACTTCTATGTGTGGCTAGGGTTTCTCCTGAGCCCAGTGAAATGAGCCTGCAGGAGGAAGCAACAGAGGGCGTCAGGGTTGCATTGTTATTCATAGGTCTTCCTTCCCTGTAGTCTCACCTGGAAATGGCTTAGAACTCTGGGAAGGCCTGGCAGACCCTGTCTTAAAGTTGTGCTTACTGGCCAGCATTTGGCTTTTACTTAGCATGTGTGTTAGAGATCAGTAAACATAGCCATTTTTATGAAAATATTTTTATTTGTACTTTAACAAAACATGAATTGTTTATACCGAAGTATGATATTCTCATTATTTTTATGTGGGCTGACTTGAGACAACTGAGGGAGATGCCTGGAATCGAAGCACTAAGTCTTATCTTTCTCTTCTTGTATCTTCAATGTGTTTTTTAAACAAACAAAAACCACAAAAGAAACTTCCAATTTTGTGTCCTTCTCTTACTGCTATCTGTTTTATTCCTACCTTTAGTGCCAAACTTTTTGAAAGAATTTTTTACAGGACTTATTACCTACTGTTACTCTTAAACTCATCAAATTCTTACTCTCTTTTAATCCCCATCATTTTTCTGAAACTGCTGTAGCTAAAATTACCAACTACCTCTTTACTACTAAATACAGCATAACTTAAACATTCTCTTAAGACATTTAATATGTCTGAAGTATTTGACATTATTAACTAGTACCACGTTTTAAAAATTATATGGAATAAAAGGAACTCAAATAATAATGAAAAAACCCTGGCTCATTTCCCAGAAGCTATTACTCTCTCTCATTTTTGTTAAGATTTATTTTTATTGTTTTGAGAGAAAGTGATCGAGAGAAAGAAGGGAGGAGGGCCCAGAGCAGTCTCCATAGTTTCTCATCATTAGTTGTGACACGATTTCATTCCACACCGGTGGATGTGGGGCCACACAAGGTGCTAACTGAATCAGCAGCCTTTTGCATGGGAAGCGAGAACCTTCACCACCACTCCATCTTGGTGGTTACAAATTTTGCTGTAGTTCAGCATACTGGTTTCCATGGGCTGGGACTGGGATTGAAGCCCAGATCTCGCTATTGCAGGCCAAGCGTTCAACCTACTAAGCTATCCCAGCATCCCCAACACTTTTCTTTTCAGTTTTTCATGTAGTTACCTCCAAATTTATTTAAAAAAAAAACAAAAAAAAACTTATGAAGTGTTTATAAATGTAAGCTCTTGTCTTAAGCACTTGACAAATACCAGCTTACCTAGTCTTTATAATGACCTTATGAAGTAGATACCGGTACTATTATTGTGGTCATTTCAGGTTGGACGAAATTGAGGTTTCTTTTGAATTTTTTTTTTCTTGCTCCAGTCTAGACTGTGATTCTCTAGACTGTCACTCCTGGGGGCCCCCTTCACTTACACCCTATATACGAAATTTGGTGTCATCTTCCTTCTTGATTTTCTGTCTCCTTTAACTAAATCTTAAGAAAAGGTACATGGAAAGTAAAAGTCCTATGACTCCATATAGCTGAAAATATTTTGATTAGGCCTATATACTGGAGTGTTAATTTGCCTAGAAGTATAATTTTGAAAGAATTCCCTTAGAAGTTTGTAAGAATTTTTTTATTATCTTCTTAAAGTTAGTGTTGCTGATAATAAGTATGATACTGGTCTGTTTCTGATTCCATGGTATGTGATATGCATTTTCTATACTGGAATCCTTTAATCATTTTGGTATTTTGAAATTTTGTATGCAGTGTAGGCCAAATTCTAAGATGTCTCTCAAGATTTCTCGCCACCCTGCCCTCTATATGTGCCCTATATAATCACAGGGTCTGTGAATGTGGTAGGTTTATTTATGGCACAGTTGGCCTTAAACTAGGGAGGTTACTGAGGGTTTGAATTAATTATATGAGCTCTTTCAAAACTAAGTTTTGTGTTTGTTTATTTGTTTGTTTTGCTTAAAAAAATTTTTTTTTTTGTCATAGAAAAGGAAACCAGAGATTGGAAGCCCAAAAATTATTCACTGAACCATTGCTGGCTTGAAGATGAAGGAGGTCACTTGGTCAGGAATGCAGGTGGTAACTAGATGCTGGGAGCAGCCTCAGATGACAGCCTGCAAGGAAATAGGGGCCTTGATTCTACAACTACAAAAAACTAAATTCTGCCAACAAGAACGAGCATGGAAGATGATTTTTTTTTCTGAGAACTTCCAGATGGAAACTCAACCAGCAACAGCTAGATTCCAAACTTTGAGATATCCTGAGTAGGAAACCTAGTCAGAGTACGTTTTATCTGTTAAAATTTTTTGGTCTTTCTCTTTCACGACACAGTTTTTCTCACATGTGTAATAAGCCTTTTAATATTGTAAAGTACATGAGAACAGATATGTTTTTCCCACTGCCTACTAAACTCTTAATAAATATTTGTTGAATTAAATGAGTAAATGAATGAATGAAGTGATAGAACTGTGTATGTAGAAAGAACTTTGATAAAAAAGCTCTGCCTTAAGGTGAACATCTAGGGGAAAACTGTCTTAGCGATGAATCCTTCCATATTTTGTCTGGAATAAGTGCTTAGTCATTATGAACACAGAGATGAATAAAGGCGATTAAAAAGAGTCAAGGTTCTGTGTACATCTTTGTTCTGGCCGTTGTTTTCAGCCCCTCTCATTGCTCTTCATGATACCCACCATCTCACCGTGTCTAACTGCAATGCCTCTCTAAAGTTGTGCTGGGCACGTACACACCCTTCTTGCTTATCGCTCCTCTTTTTCACATGTTGAGGTATTTCTAGCTTCCTCGACTCTGCTTCATCAGTAAATATAATACTTAAAAAAAATTCTGCCTTCCAGAAATTTGTTAATGTCTTTATCTGCTGAAGAGTTTCTCCATTCTCTTCATTGTTGAGGGTCTGTAATACAGTGATCCCTCGTTTTTCACGGTTAATGAGGACCAGAACCTTCCGCGAAAGCTGAAAAACCACGAAGTAGGATTTGCCCCTAGGAATTTTCGTGTATGCGGGTACAAGAATGTTTTAAATATGTAAACAGTGTTTATACTTTACTCATTTAAGACAAAAATTACAACAGTATACGTATTTACTTAAACGTGTCAGTGCTAATTAATAAGGTGAATTATAAAACCTTATACAGTAATAAACATTAATCAACACTGCTTTCTGAGAGAGGCGAAGAGTCTTGTGTTGGTGGCGGAGGAGAGGCTCTCACTTGACTCGTAGAAGCTTTAGGCTCACTTGGAGACTCTTCTGCTGGAGGCGCGGACGGTAGAGCCGGGGGCTTTACCTTGGAGAGAAACATGGTGATGGGTAGTTGTTGTCTTTGTTTTTTCTTTTCCTTCAAAATTCCCCTG
>PVKE010030494.1:0-19364 GCA_004027555.1 Craseonycteris thonglongyai
CATCTTTGTTCGTATGTAATTTGTTCAAGGAGACTAATCTGATGGAACAAAATCTGGCCCACCTCGTATTCTTTCTCCCAGAAGAGCTCTTCTATGATTTTCTTCTTATAGCCTATGTTGCATTTCAAAATGCTGGAATATGAGCATAATTTCTTTCTGAAGTTTTGCCTCCTCTTGCAGATAATAACACGACAGTCTTGTTCCCCATTGTATCATCAGTAGTTAGCTCCCTGCCCTGTACACACAGGTCTCAATAATACCGTTTAATGATGAATGATTTACGAAGTAATCCTGGGAGAGGGCTGTCTGTGTGAGATCCACATTTCCTCTCCTCACAGAGGAGCCATAGTTCTTGGATTTGTGGTCCCGGAGTCTTAACAAAACCACCCAGAAAACACAGATCCTGTTTACTTCTGTATTTAATTTTTGGTTTATTCCATTATTTTTCTTTTTTAAATTGAGGCATATAACTCACACAGAATCAACTGCACAAATAGGATGTGTGCCAATGGTGAATTTTTCATCTATGTACACTCATGGAATCACTACCCTCACTGAGATGGAGACTATCCCAGTGTCCATCAGGCTCCTGTGCTCCCTTCCAATTCCCACCTCCCTTCCCCACCCCACACTGGCCACACTAACCTCTCTCTAATCGCCATATCCATAGGCTAGTTTTGTCTGCTTCAAAATTTCATGGAAATGGAATTATACAGTGCATATGTTTTTGTGTCTGGCTTCTTTTCTTCAAAATGTTCTGAGAAACAATCAAGTTGCTGTGTATAACATTAGCTTTTAAAAATTATTTGTTTAATTCTTGAGTAGTATTTTATTGAAAGCATGGACTACAATTTATCTCTTCTACTATTATCAGACACTGAGTTATTTCTAACTTTGGACTATTATGAATAAATCTGCTGTGAATAGACTTTTGGTAGACATGTCTCTGAGAGTAGAATGAGGAGTAGAACTGGTGTGTCTCTCTTGAAGACAGGTTCTTTTGTCCTCTGGTACATCCTTCAAAAAATCCTGGCACATCTCCATCTGAACTGACAACTGAGGTAAGTCAGGAGTGATTGTCCACATGGCACTAAGATTCTTATCTGGGAGAATCCTTCAGATGTCTTTTTTTTTTTTTTAAGAGCATTTCAGGGGGTTGTGTCAAGGTCATTTGATACAAATATCAAGGTCACTCAAACCTATATGATGACAGGCCTGAGCAATTTAAGACCATAATTTGAAGGGGCTCTGCCTAGTGAATCTTAGTGTGGCACTATAACTCATTTCAGAAATGGTCATCTGAGCCAACAAGAAAACATTATCATATTTGTTTAAACCATAGAGCTACAGAAGCATTTCCAGGACATGTCTTTTTCAGTTAAAATGATCCTAAGACAATTGCTTTGGCTGTTTCTATAAAATGTTGTAAGTATTCTTAATGTGTGATTTACTCACTGACTTACACTACTGACCATTTGCTAATCCCAGGCATGGGAGATTTCCTCACATGCCCGTGTAGTGAATTTTTTATTCTTTCTACAAGAACACACAGGGTTAATAAACTGTAACCATTAAACGGTAGTCACCAAATTCTGTGTGCCCTTTCCCAAAAGACAAATTACACTGGTGGAAGAAAAATATAATCCTTGCAGAGTCTCTTGCTAAACCTCCTTGTCTAGAAAGAACATTTTCCTGTTTATTTTCTCATATGTTTATGGGAGAATTTGCAAACATTTCCTTCAGTGCCCTGATTGAGGTTGGAAAAGCTCCGAGTCTGTTGCAGGGGAAGTAATAAGTGTAGTTGGAACATCTTCTCTATTGGAGTCAATGGACCAGGTGCCTCTCTAGGCCCCCCAGCCCCCACCCCCATGTCTGCTTCTAAGAACACAATCAGCTTATCAGTTTAGGGGGGCTGGTCTGGGACCCCCCGGCAGGGAAAGAATGGAACCTTCAACAGAGAGACGGACGGAAGCAGAAATGAGCTGAATCCTTCTTTGAGTGTAAAGCCGAGACAACCACATCATTTGGACACCTGCCTCTTTTGTCCTGAAACATCCTTCTCATTGTCATGAAAAGCAACCCAGGAATAGGAAGAGCCCCCAATTTTGGCTAAATCCTAAAATAACATGAAATGAAACGAAGGCTCACTGTAAGCCAGCGAAACAGATATTGTCATCATCCCCAATTTAAAAACAGGGGAACTGAGGCTCCGAGAGGCTGAGTATTCTGACCAAGGTCATACAACTTTGAAGTGGTGGGATGGGGATTTGAACCCAGGCAGCACTAGTCCAGAGGCTGGCAGCACATGGGGAAGGGCGCACGCCCATGCAGGCTGGCATCCTCCCAAGCCTCACCCTCCGTTTGAACATTTCATCTGAAAATATCATGCCAAGTCACCTTTACCACGCAGACAAGAGAAAGAAACAAATAAATAAGGGGGAGGAGGAAATGGAAAATAAAACTCCCACAGGGGTCTGGCTATTAATGTGTCTGCACTCTTCCTACACTTGAATAGATCTAGTTCTGAGTTGGCTACCAAAAAGGAACCAAAATTGATTTGAAACTCCTGCATAGGAAGGTGCTGCGATGAGCTCAGAGAGACCACAGCACCTCTCTGCAAGGGCTCTGAGCACCATCGTCATGGTTGCTTCCAGTCGGCTGAGGGGGTGCTGGGGAGGTGGTTTCCAGTTCCGATGAGCGACCTGACGGCTAAGGCCAAGTTCGGGTTTTTCTCTCTACAGGATGGAGAGTATGGGAGGTGAGATGGGTTTTCCAAGGGGGAGACTCTTCCCTCAGTGGCTTTTCAAGATGTGTTGACTTTGTGGAAGCGGAGCCTCAGTGAACACGAACCTGGGGAGGGTTTCTCTAACAAATACCAATGTCAGCCAAGCCCTCTGCTCTTCGACCTCGTTTCCTGGTGTTCTCCCCCTTTTCTGTGCTTCAGTCTCATTTCACCCCCTTTCTGGTAGATGCCAGGCACAGTCGTGCCTTAGGGCCTTTGCACATGCTCTTTCTTCTGCCAAGAACATTTCTCCTAGCTATCCCCCCACCCTGTTTAGCTTCCTTTCTTTTTCTGAGGTCTTTTCTCAACCCTGCCTCTTTCAGCAAGACCTTTTCTAAACACCTGCTCTCGCCACAGTTGCATTCTGAAATCCAACCTCTCCTTCCCAACACACACACAGGCTTCCTCTCCCCTTCCCTGCTAAGTTTTCTCAGCACACCCCGCTACCTCATCTACTATGCATTTTACCGACTCCTTGTTGTTCACCTGTCTCCTCTAGCTGAAGGTTAGCTCCATGAGGACAAGGATTTATGTGTGTTTGGTTCCCCTCCGTAGTCCAGCACCTACGGTAGTGTGTGTATAACTAGTGCTCAATAAAAACATGTTGAATGAATTAACAAGTGAATTGAATTTTAGCTCTGCCATTCAGTAATTTTTAGCAAATTGGTTAACTTTTTCTGACCTCTTTTCTGCAACTGTGAAATTGGAACAATTCCTATCCTTCTACTGTGAGTTTTAAAGTTTACACAAATACACACTTTGGGGAAGCTGGGATGGCTCATTGGGTTAAGCACTCGTCTTGCAGCCCCAGGGTCTGAGGATCAAATCTCAGCCCTGGGCCCATGCCAACCCAAATGCTGAACTGGGGTGTGGCCCCCAGTTCAGTTCTCACCCAGGAGAGCTTTCCATGTGGGACGCCCTGGTTTGGCCCCCTGCTCTCGGGGGCGTGCCTCCCATGTAGGAGCCCCCAGCCCAGTTCCTGCCCTGTGTGGCCCCCGTCCACCTATGTGGAACAAAACCATGTCGAAAACTGCTAATGTAGAAATATGGAGACTACTCTGTGCCCTCCCCCTTCTCTCTGTCTCTCTCTGTCTCTCTCTCTGTCAAAGAAAAAAACCAAAATAAATCTTAAAAAAACACACACACTTAGCTCAATATTTGCATATACTCAATGAGACTTATGAGTTCAATGAAAATATACAAATAATAATAGCAAACATTTCTAGAGTATTTCCTATGGGTCATGTACTGTTTTAAGCAATTTATGTACCTTAATTCGTTTAGTTCTTATAACATATTAAAAGGTATGTACTATTATTATTAATATCATTCTTGTTTGAAAAATAAAGGGCCTATAGGAGTAACTTGCCCAAAACCACATGAGTAGAAAACCATTGAGCATGAATTTGAACTCAGGCCCACCTTAACCAAAGTCCAGGCCTAACCAAAGTCCATAACTAAACGACTTCACCACACTGCTTTCCCATGGCAAGAAGACATAATTCATATGACACAAACAGAGCCAAGTAGTGCAAAGTTTAATTACAAAGCTTAGTTTTTGAACTAGTGCATTGGTGCCCAAGTGATGGTACATGTACCCCCAGGGATACATGCTGGGCTGTTCAGGGGTGTGTGTAAAATAATCAGTAATGGCATAAACATAAGTAAAGTAAAAAATATAAAGCATTAGTTATAGAACAATATATGTTAAGTTTGAAGAATCTTTAATGGAGACACTTCACAATTAGATCACAGTAGCAAATGATGATCGGTGAGGGCGTGGCTATGAACCCTTCTGACAAACTGCTCTTTTACCAATCAGTTTTAGAACAATCCCTTTGGGACTTTTCTAGAACTTCCCCAAACTTATAAATATTATACATCTGTAGGCAGACTGTTTGATGGATTTAGTTATTGACAGAGTAAAAGTAAGTGCATTGTCTTTAATCGTGATTCTTGTCAAGTAGTGTTTTTATTTAATGTTTAACATAGTTTCAGTTGTTATTTTTTAAAAATATTTATTTTATTGTTTTGACAAGGAGAGAGACAGAGACAGAGGGAGACAGAGAGAATGGGGAAGGCCCAGGGCAGTCTTCATAGTTGTACATCGTCAGTTTTCAACATGGTCTCATTCCACACAGGTGGGTGGGGGGCTCACACAGGGCAGGAACTGGGCTGGAGGCCTCCTGCATGGGAGGTGTGCCCCCTTGAGCTGGGAGCTGAACCAGGGGCCTTCCATATAGGAAGCACACCTCAGTTCAACATATGGGCCAGGACCAGGACTTGATCATAGGATCCCAGGGCTGCAAGACAAGTGTTTAGCCCACTGAGCCATCTTGGCATCCCCAGTTTCAGTTATTATTGTCAGTGATTTTTAAGCATGTCAGTTATGGATCAGTGGTTGAAAACAGGAATGGTTAAAAAACCAAAAGTTGATGTGGATTATAGCCCATTACCAAGTATTTCTCAACACGTGTCTGCAACTATGAATACACCCACAGCAGGAGAGTATAAAAAAGGTGCATGCCTCAGATACTACACAGAAGAAAAGGAAATATTCTAAAGAGTATATTAAATGTGACTTTTCATTTGTAAGGGATGATGACTGTCTTAAACCTTTGTGTGTATATGTGTGTGTGTGTGTGTGTAGGAAAACATTATCCAATGTTGCATGAAACTTCTACTTGTAGAAAGTAAACATCCTATATCTGAAAGCAAAGAAATACATTATTCGGCACTTAGAAAAGTATTTAACTGTTACTTCATACATAATGTCAGGAAAGAAAGGCAACAAGAATGCAGTTGAGGCTTCATACCATATTGCTTATTGCATAGCTAAATGTGGTAAAAACCACACCAAAGCTGAAGATTTTATTTCTCCTTATATTAAGGATACTGTTTTTTGTATGTTTGGGGAAGAACATGTCCACAAAATTAATACTACCTCTTTTTCAAAGAGTACAATGTCTCAACAAATTCAGGAAATGTCTGACGATGTTGAAGTTGTAGTAGTAGATAGAATTAGAAAAAGTAAATTCTTTCTCATCCAGGTCGATGAAAGTGTAGATGTTGCTGATTTATCTGTTTTGCTTGTCATCACGAGGTACTTGGTAAGAAATGAAATTGAGGAAAACCTGTTGCTTTGTTATCTATTGGC
The DNA here is from genome assembly GCA_004027555.1 of Craseonycteris thonglongyai. NCBI lineage: Eukaryota > Metazoa > Chordata > Mammalia > Chiroptera > Craseonycteridae > Craseonycteris > Craseonycteris thonglongyai. The sequence goes on from PVKE010030494.1 coordinate 5,940, forward strand.
AAAGCGTACCACAGGGAAGATATTTTTCATGCAGTCAGTGGTTCTTTCATCGAAAAGGACATTAGTTGGTCAAATTGTTGTGGTGTGTGCACTGATGAAGACAGGCCTCTGTCAGGTTGTTTTATAGGCCTATGCGGCTGAATTAAAGAAGTAGCTCCCTAAGCACCATGGAGTCCCTGCTGTATTCGTAGACAAAGTCTTGCATCCCAGTCTCTTTCTAGTGAACTGAAAGATGTTTTTGACAAGGCTATAAAAGTTGTAAATTTTATGAAGTCACAGCCATGAAACTTCAGATTGTTTATAGCGCTTTGTGAAGAAATGAACTGCATTCATAGCACATTACTTTTGCATATGGAGGGAAAGTGACTATCTTATGGCAAAGTACTTACACGGATGTTTGAACTTAAACATGAAGTCCAGGTATTTTTTGAAGACCGTAGTTTCCCTCTTGCTCCAAAGTTTCAGGATAGTGATTGGCTTCAAAGTCTTATGTATTTATCAGATATTTTTGTAGAAATGAACAAACAACACGTGACGTCAGAACAGCTCAATCACTGTATTCAAAGTAACTGACAAAATTGAGTCAATGATTAAAAAACTGGACTTTTGGAAAGTGTGTATTGAAAGAGGTCAGCCTGAAGTTTTTGAAACTGTGCATAACCTCTTATCTGAGGATGACATGTACCTATCCCAAAACATGAAAGAGAATATTGTAAGTCACTTGGAAGGTCTTCAACTATCCTTTTGTAAGTACTTCCCCCAATGTGGAAAAGAAAACAACTCGATTGTAATCCCTTCAAAGAAGAATTCTTAGAAGAAGCTAAACTAGCAATCAATGAAAAAGAGCAGTTAAACAAACTTCCAACCAATTTTTTTTTTTTTAATTCTGATTTTAAAAGAAAGCGCTTCATCACCTTCTGGGTAAATGTCAGTGAGGAATACAAGCAGTTCATTGAGAAGGCACTCAAATACTTCTTGCCACTTACTAATACTGAGCTAGTGGAGACAGCTTTTCCTTTTTATATCTTCACGAAACATAAGTACCACAACAAGCTTAGTGCAAGTCTGGATGTAAGACTGTATCTTGAATCTTTTAAGCCTGATTTCAAGAAACTAAATAATTACATCAAATCAACCATCTCACTAAAAAGTTTCAATCAGCTAGTGATCTGCATAACGATGATTACAGACTTCAGATAACACAAATAAATATTATTATTAATAAGTTAAAAGTTTGTTAAATACTTGATCATTATTATCAATATTTAACTATGTTACCAATGTTGTAAAATTCCATCCATGGTTTGTACTTTTAGTGCAGTAATTTTTCTTTCCTATCCTATTGCCTTATTTTCACTATTTTACATTAAGATAGGCACTGAACAAGTGTCAGAATCAAAAAACAGCTTTCTTAAAAACAAGGGGTACAATTTATAGAAATGGGCTTAAAGGGGGTACACAAGTGGGAAAAGGTTGGGAACACTGAACGAGTGGAATGTCTTTGTGAATCAAACATCATAGTAATTCAGTTAGTTCTAAATCAGTTGGGATATTTAAGCAGCAGCCAAATTGTATTTAACTCCAGGCTATGAAACAGATATCTATCTTTGGCCATGAAGTGGTACCATTGAGGAGATATTTAGAAACTATGTTTTATTTAGACACAGGCTATATGAACCAATACATTTACATTTTTAAATAAAGAACAGTGTTATTTAGTTTCCAAAGTGGAGTGGAAACAAAAACCAAGGCCATGCAGTAGACACACCCTAAACTGAGCACCTGCTTTTGAGGCTGCTTCAAATATTATTATCCTGTTTTTCTTGTGAATTGGCTTCAATTACCTGTGATTATTGTGCATCTAGCAATCTCACAACTGGCGGTCATTCATAGTCTATTTTAGGTTTGGTTGTTAAAATGCTAGGTTTCACTCATGAGAGGGAGCTCAGTGAGGCCCTGTCTTCGCCATTCATGGTATTGGTTCTATAAGTCACAGCATACTCAACAAGGACGCATGCACACACAAACTTTCCAAATCGTCTTTAAAGACTTTCAGTTCCCTTTTTTCTTTTTTTGGTTTCTATTACCTTCCAAGTGGTGGCTAAGACATTGCCAGTTTTTCTTCATATGATTTCTCTATAGGGCCTTGTGGCCTAGAGTTCACCTGGGACCTGGTTTTAATTTGTCGTTGGTTTTAGTCCGGTTCTTTTTCTTTCAAGAAACAGAAGGCCATTCAAGCCAGCATATTGTGTTATGTCACATTATTTTTAAAAATGATAAAGAAATGTTCATGGAAATCCAAGAACAGGAGCCTTATTAAATCTTGGCCTCAAGGAGCTCAGAGTGCACAGTTGATTTGAGATTCACAAAGGCTCCTAGGCTTTCAGCAGCAAGAGCTCTCAGCTCTTTGATTTCATTGATTAAATGTAATATGCTACATGTCTACTTCTTCTGGTCCTAGTACTAAATGATGGCTATGTTTGCTTTAAGTTCAGGACCCTAAGAGAGAATGTGATTTGTCCAGTTCATCTTTCAGGGTAGACTGTAACTCCCTGACCAACCTCTGGACTGTGCAGAGTTGGCTTAGGTGCCTTGGCCAGGGCCCGTCATCTATGGACAGAGAAGATGGGGCACTGAGCACTGAACATGGCTGCTTGGACCTGCCCCTTCAGCAGGAAGTGTGGGCAGGGTGGATTCCCTCCCAAGAGGCTGTGGGTAGGTTCGCACAGTGCTGACCTTTCCAGAATACCATCTTGTAAGAGACTGGTGTGTTACTCAAATCACAGTCTTATACCCAGATAAGACGACGGTATACTGACAAACATACAGCTGCAACTCCAAAAGACATTTGTTAAGCTGTATGCGTGCATCTTAGCAATTGGCGTGCCTACATCATGAAACCCATTTCATGACTTCTTTGTGATATGTTTAATCTAAAAATACTTCTTTTGCCTAATAAGTCTACCTATTAAAGCTCTGTGGCTTTCTCAGTCAGGACCCTTCACATTTTGGTGAGTAGATTGCACTCAGCACAATTCTAGCTGATGCCATTCATAGAGATTTCAACATGATAACCAAGCTGAACCTGCATTAATTAACCTTTGACGTTGCCCCAGTCAATTATTGGGGTTTTCTTGTAATTGAGCTGGTCAAAACCAGCTTTTCAGATACAGTAGACTCTGCTAACCAGAACTCAAACAAATGCTACTCTCACACAACCAGCAAATAGTTTTTGCTGGTTGCTTGAGATTTTTGTCAATTGCTTGAGAGTGCTGGTTGCTGAGTTCCAGTTAATGGAGAGTCTACTTACACTTATCCACCATCTACCAATCTCCATGGGTGCAGGTTAACTGAGAGTCTACTGTATTATACTCAGCCAAACGAGAGAATTGAGGTAGCTTCCAGAGTTCTGATTTGGCAACACAAGTACCTCACAATAATGCAACCATTATTCATATATCTACCTGCCTATAACAGCTAAGCCTATACTGGCACTCAATAAATATTTCTGGAAATTAATGAGTGAATAGAAAAAATCCAGAATGGTATCAATTGTAAGTGTTGAAAGCAATATGTCTTTAAAAAACTGCAAATTCTGCTATTTCTATTATAAATATGTTATTTGTATTGTAAGGTTTTTTTTGCTTTTTTTAAAATGTAACCTCAATTTTTCTGGAAATTACTGATTTGAAGTTGAAGTGAGAGCAAAAGTCAGACTGGGTTTTGGTGGCTTTTTTATTGTCAAGCTAAGCTTTACTGTGAGTAGGATAGTTAGAACCCTAGTGGGTAAGTTCCTGAAAGACTAGCGCCTCTTTTCACAATTTTCTAGCCACTTCTTAACCAATGGGGAAGTAACCACTTTATTCTAAGCAAAAAGTTTCTTAAAATCACAGAGTGTTAGAGGTTGTCTTGCCCAATTTTCGTAGTTTTCAGACAAAGAAACTGAGTCCAGAGAGGTAGCTGGCCTTAAGCAAGGCCGTGGTGAAACCGGCATTAAGCCTCAGCTCTTCTGTCAGCATTTTCCCCATTTGTGTCTCAGTCAGTAGCCCAGCAAGACACTGGGGGCATACTCAATCGGCAATGGAGGAAAATTTAATAAAGGGACTATTGAAAATGTGTGGGTAGAGTTAAGATGATCAGTGAAAAGAAATGAATATTCCAGCTCATGCAAAATGAACAGCTGTTACACCCTTCGGCCTGAGGGAGGCAAGAATGGAAGCAGTCTTACTCCCGGGTGTGTGGGGACACCAAAAAGTGTCTGACAAGCACTGTGGCCTTTGGGGGAGGGACTCCAGAATACACAGCCCAACCTCAGTATTTTCCCAACTGGACGCCAATGGTCAAGATTGTTGATTCGGCTCAAACAGGTCAACATCCCAGGGCTTAGAGCAGAGTGAGGCGATGCAGTTCAGATTTGAAAGGGCCTATGGAAAATATCCAGCATATTTGCCTTCTAGAAGGTAAACCCAGCCCTGTCTTTTTCCTCATTCAGCTTCAAGTCTCTAATAACCTGCCCAATTGACGTTACATTTTAGAAAACTGTCATACCAAATAATACATATTTGTAATAAAAAACCAGAACATGCAGCTATTTAAAGAGATTATAATTTCTTCAACATTTATGACTGATACCTTTCTAGACTTTTTAAAAAAAGATTTATTTTATTGTTTGATAGAAGGTGGTGGGGGGAGTGCAGAATAGTCTCCATAGCTGTACATCATAATTGTGATATGGTTTCATTCCACACAGGTGGATGTGGGGCAGCGCATGGCAGGAACTGAGCAGGGGCCTCCCACACGGGAGAGTAGAACCTTTGTGGCCATTCTATCCCCTTGGTTACCAGTTTTGCCTCAGTTCAGCATATGCAGGATTGCTTGGGCCAGGGCCAGGAATCAAACCCTGGACCTTGTGATTTCAAGGCAAATGCTCAACTGCAAAGCCATCCCAGCATCCTCTCTAGACTTTTTCCATTCATCCATCCATTTATCTTTTCATCCATCTATCCATCCATTCAATTATTTATGCCACAAATATTTATTGAATGTGTGCCACACTGTTCTAGGCAGGTATACATCAGAATAAAAAAAGTAGAAAAAAAAGTTGTTTTCTCAAGGAAATAACATTCTTGTGGGGAAGAGTCATATCAAACAAGATAAAAAACCAAAATGATAGTTTGTAAGATACTGATTAAGTGGTAAGAAGAAAAATAAAGCAGGGGAAAGTAAAAAGAATGATATAGGGTAGTATTGTAATGTTAAATAATGTGACCAGGTGTGAGTGTGTGTGTGTGTGTGTGTATGTGTGTGTGTGTGTGTGAGAGAGAGAGAGAGCGAGAGAGAGAGAGAGAGAGAGAGAGAGAGAGAGAGAGAGAGAGAGAGAAAGAGCTGTGTGTAGGGCTTTTTCTCTGGCTAATTGCTGAGTGCTCAGGTAATGATGAGTGTAGGTGGTGTGACTTCCCCCTCCCTCACAGTTTCAAAATGTCTCTTAAGTTTTTTAAAGTTTTCTCCACTTCTTATATTAACCCTTTAAAAAGTGCCATGAGGAATCCTCAATGTAAATTTATTAGACAATTCTTGGTGTCTATCTGCCCCTTTCCAGCTGGGTAACTTGGGGAGAGTTATTTATTCTCTCTGAACCTCAGGTTCCTCACGTGCAAAAATGAGGTTTTGGTGACAGAGAAAGGAAATAAGATTAGATCTGAGAGGAACCTAGTGCCCAGCATGTAGAGGATGGGTGGTCAGTAGACGACTTCTTTCCCTCTCTGGGCAGAGCTGCAGGAAAAGGCATGCTCTGGCAAAACTACAAACTTGACATCTACAGGGAAGTTTGCTGAACAGTCTATTAATAGGAATAGCTGGCATGAATTGACCATGCCAGTGCCAGGCAAACCTCTTACACACATGTCTTGCTAAATCCTCCCAGTTTCAGATGAGGGGATGGAGGCACACACCCGCTAGCGGAGCTGGTAAGTCACAGAAGCAGGGCTCAACTCCAAGTGTGGCTGATAGCAAAGCTTTCCTCCTCCTCTTCCCTGCTCTTCCCTTTTCCCAGGAGGAAAAGTCAAAGTTGGATGCAGCTAGAGTGTAGGGAAGGGCTTTCTCATCATTTGAAAGCCCATGAAGATCTCTAGCCTGCCACATGAGGACCATGTGATCCTGGACAAATCTCTTTACTAAACCCCACTAATGTAACAGTCCTGAAAGTGGGGTGCTGGGCTGATTGTCTAGCTCACCTGGGTAATAAACGAAATGCCAGGACTTTACCCTTTGAAACCTTTAAGTAGGCCCGGGTGTGCGTATTTTTCAGCATTGTCCCAGGTGTTCTTGATATGCAGCCAGGTTTGGACAGCTTCCTGCGGCCCAAACTACTAATGCAGCTTGGGATCCTCTATTCCCTGCTCCTGGTTGCCATGAGGACCATGAATTTTATCTTCCCAACCGTAATGAGTCTGCTGGGTAATCTAATCCAAGTTTGATCCAAATCTTTGGCAAAAGTATTGAGACAGGACAAAGTCTAGTTTACTTGAAGCATTGAGACATTGAGAAGACAGATTTCCTCCTGGTCAGCCCAGTGGTCAGTGTTCTTTGGTCACGGGAAGAACTGTCCTTTGGCCATACTTCCCTCCAGGCCACAGCCTCCACAAGGACCCTGTCAGATGCTTCGCACCGAAATCAAGGTAAACATTGATTTCACTGGGTTGCTCCTTTCACTTAATGTTCTAGAAGCCCCAACAAAAACACAGTACAGTTGGTTGGCATAACTTTTTAACAGTGAACCCATACTAGCAGGCTGTGATAGTAGCTTCTTTTTCAAGGGTTCAAAAGAATTTATTACCTTCTTGGTATGTGAGCTGGAAAATGGTGCTCACTCCAATTAATTGTAAAATCAATTTGGGTCTCAAATGGTGTCACATAGGTCTTTTTTTAAAAAATATATTTATTTATTTTTGACAGAGAGAGAGAGAGAGAACTGAACTGGGGGAGCTCCCCAGTTCAGCATACGGGTCCGCACGTGCTGGGGCCGGGATTCGATCCTCAGTCCCCGGTGCTGCAAAGTGAGCACTTAACCCACTGAGCCATCCCAGCTTTCCCGCTTAGGTCTTAATATTACATTTCTCTCAAGAGTAATGGCTCAGATTATTAGCATAGCTAGGGACTTTGAATGGAAGAAAGTGCTGGAATAATCTAACCCTCTGACCTTAAACTTGTATACGTACTACCTTTCTTTGATAAGAAAAGGGAAAGCTACATAGTCATTTATATGAAATGTAGATCATTTAGCTAGTCTACACTGGCAACCTCAAACCCACATTCATCCCATCACTTCCTTGATAATAGCAAATGGATCTGACCTCTCCCCTTCCCCATCAAAGCAAACATAAAGTTAAAGTTCTTAATTGGAAGGGAAGTTTTTTTTAATTGGCTGGTTTTTTGTTTGTTTTTTTTTTACTTTATTTTGTCTTTTAGAAGAGTTAATCATTTTTGCATTTGGGACTAGTGATTAGGATGGCTGTCAATTCTCTATGTGTCTCTAACTGCCCCTGTCAATACTTTGAAAATGAATTTTGTTATCTTAAGAATATGGCTTAATCAACACTGCCCAATGTATTTGATGTTCATGTTACCTTTCAGCTTGGTGCTCATGTTTCTAGACCCAGGGGAGACTCTTTGTTTAGCTTATCGGTACTAAGATGTCCTATTTGAATGAGAGCCTATATATAAAAGTCAACATATTCAAAAACTATAGTATTCATAGTTCTTTAAAGAAATGATTCTTTACTTTAGTAGAGATATGTTATATGTAATATGTTAAGTAGTGAACACAGCCAAGACAATATATTTAAGTCGATGCTCTCATTTTCATAAGTGTATTGTAGTTATCAGTCTACACATGTTAAGATTACCCTGTTCATTATCCATTCATTATATTTCTTTCTCATAAGATAACAAGCTGATATGTTCTTTGGTCTTATAAGTTATGATTTTAAGTTATTATTTTTCTGAGTATTATTTTTCAATCATTGAAGATGTAAAAATGTTGAAGAGTCATAATGATAGCCACCATCTATTGAGTGTATTTATACCAGGAACTGCTTCCTAAATGTCATATATGCATTAAGTTATTTAAACTACATATTAAATTAAATTATGACATTAAGATGTAATTATTATTCTCTTTTTACTTTTACTTTTGACCATTTTGCTTTCTTTTTTTTCAAATATCTTTCCAAATCTTGTAACTCAGAGAAAGCCAGTATTTTTTTCTTCTTCTTTTGGAAAAAAAAGAATTCTAATATATTAATAAAATACTTTCTTATCACTTTTTTTTTTTTTTTTGCTTTCTACATTAACTTGAGCTGGGACTGCATGAATTAGTCTTTTATATTGAGGTTGGAAACTTTTATTTAAAAAAAATATATTATTTATTTATTTATTTTTATTTTTGACAGAGAGAGAGAGAGATACAGAGACAGAGACAGAGAGAGAACTGAACTGGCGGAGCTCCCAGTTCAGCATATGGTTCCGCACGGGCCGGGGCCGGGACTCGATCCCTGGTCCCCGGCGCTGCAAAGTGAGCGCTCAACCCACTGAGCCATCCCGGCTTCCCCAAGGAAACTTTTATTAAGAAGTGATATTAGTAGGCTGACCTGTCATACTATTTTAAATGAGACAGAAAACAAGTGTACTGTCCCATTTCAAATGGTATGTACGGTCATCCTACTGACACCTTGAATTTGACCCAGTGAGACTACGCTGACCATATGTCCCATTTGAAAAGGGACAGTACCACTGTTTTCTGTCCTATTTAAAATGGTACGTATGGTCAGCCTAAATATAAGATCTAAGTTATTAGACCTAGAGTGGGATTTAAAAATGACAGAGGACTACTAAATTCATTTGTTTGTCCATTCTCATAATAAGAATTGAGTACCTACTATATGCAGGACATTGTGGTATACATTAAGGATACAGAGGTAAATAATGCACCCTCCTCAGATTCCTCCTCAACACCCATCACAACAAATTGCCTAACTGCAGGTTCCACTTAGGTTACTGGGCAAACCTCCTGATGCATTTTAGAGGTGCGTACGCGTTCCCTCTGCCTGTGCCAGTACTGGCACCTTCTTTTCTCATCCTCCTGTGTTCTTATAGGTATACTAGTATCGAGGACTACAGAGTTTTTGTTGGATTAGCTCATGCTTTATGACTTGGTCAGGATCCAGGGCTCTTGGGGGCATTAGATTCACTTACCCACCTCACCCCCACCCCTCAGCCAACTCCCAGAAAACTCCTTCTGCTAAGTGGAGTATTTGCATCTCATGCCCATGAACCACCCAGTCTTTTGGAGACAGAGGGGATTTTATCTAGAGACAGTGATGGTTATCTGACCCAGTGCAGATGCTGATTAAACGATGATGCTCTAATCCAGTTCCGGGGTCATGAGCCTTCTTTGGACATTCTTTTTCCAAACTGGACAGAAGGTCCAGCCTTGAGATTTCTCTGAAAGACTTTTAAAATACTTTGTCCCTGCAGCTTCCTTTTACTTCACCCCATGACCCAAAGTTTACAACTTAATTTGCTGGGCCCAATTCTTATAAAATAATAATGCCTTAGTTAGACTCTGATCTAGATGTAGGTTAGATTTCCTGCAACCATGGAAATAATTAGGAGAGGAAGTGGGGGAAATAAAACCTCAGAGCAGCCAAAAGAGCAGTCATTGGGGCCATCAACTAAAGTCCCTGCAGTTTTCTCTGTTTAACAGACTTTCAGACCCAGTGTGTTGGTTTCCTATTGTTGCTGTAACAAATCAGCTCACATTCAGTAGCTTAAAACAGTACAAAGATATTGTTTTACAATTTTGGAGGTGAGAAGTTTGAAATGGATCATGCTGAGCTAAAATCACAGCATTAGAAGGGCTGCATTCCCTTCTGGAGGCTGTCAGGGAGAAGCATTTTCAGGCCTTTCCCAGCTTCTAGCTTCCAGCTGTCTGAAGTGGTTTGCTTGTAGCTGCCTTTCATCTTCAAAGCCAGCAATGACTAGCCAAGTCTTCCTCATATTGAATCACTCAGTCACTGACTCTCCTGCTTCCCTCTTTCACTTAAGGGACCATGTAATTACATTGGGCCCACCCAGTAATCTAGAATAATCTCCACATCTCAAGGTCAGCTGGTCAGCAACCTGAATTCCCCCTTTGCCATGTAAAATAACATATTCATAGATTTCATGATTAGGACATGAACATCATTGGGAGGCCATTATTTATTTTTTATTGTTTTTGACAGAGAGAGAGAGAGAGAGAGATACAGAGACAGATACAGAGAGAGAACTGAACTGGGGGAGCTCCCCAGTTCAGCATATGGGTCTGCACGGGCCGGGGCCGGGATTCGATCCTCGGTCCCCGGCGCTGCAAAGTCAGCGCTTAACCCACTGAGCCATCCCGGCTTCCCCAGGGAGGCCATTTATTATTCTGTCTTCCACACACAGGCTCAACTATACCAGTTATAATCAAAAGACGTGGCAAATATTTAAATTAATAAAATTATTATAGCAAAAGACACGTTGTTGTGAATACCCCTTCAAATACTTCCCCTTACTTTGAACACACTTATTCCATTATTCTGAAGAAGTGATGGAAGTTTTCTTTCGTGAGTGTCTGAGAAATGGACAAATGATTTCATCCTTCATCATAACAACATATCATATCACACATTGCTGCTGGTGGGGCAATTTCTGTCAAATACAAAAGCGTTACTGCGTGGCCTCGTTTTCCTTATTCACTGGACCTGGCACCCTGTGACCACTGGCTCTCTCCCAAAGTAGGCTGACCGGATGTACCATTTTAAATGGGACAGGAAACAACAGTATCATCCTGTTTGAAATGCTACATATGATCAGCCGACTGACCGCTTGAACCGAATTCGCCCAGTGAGTCTAGGCTGACCATATGTAACATTTGAAATGGGACAGTGCTTTTGTTTTCTGTCCCGTTTAAAATAGCATGTCTGGTCAGCGTACCCCAAACTCCAAATGACCATGAAAAGTACTTATTTTGAATTAATTCAGGATACCGAGGCAGCCACAACAGCACAACTAAAGACACTCATGAAAAAGGACTTCCAGAACTGCTTCAGAAAGTGGCAAGAACGAAGGGATGTGTTTGAAGTGAGGGGAAGTATTTTGAGGAGGGTTAAAGGCAATGTGTCTTTCACTGTAATACATTTTTATTTAAACATTTACTGTTTCTTTTGATCACACCTAGTACATATCCTTAGTTCACTGTAATACAAACATGTTATGTGGTGTATGAGCTTTTAAACATAGAGAGCACTGTGAGTGGTAACAAATGTGTACAACAGGAAACAAGAGCTCGAAGCTTCAGAGAAAGGAAGAGATCAGAACTGTAAATCAATCATAGAACTAGCAAGTTACAGTAGTCTTGAGTTCACAGAGAACGAGGAAAATTCTCTCTACCCACTGCAGGGGCTCCTGGGGGCTGTCTGTTTGATGGTACAAAACTTTAAACACGTTCAAATAGTGACCCCGAGTCATTAAGAAAATGTTTTATAGAGGGTAAGAAAGGAGGAAGGTGGTAGAATAGAAAAAAAGGGGTCAAATATATAGTGATGGAAGGAAAACTTACTTGGAGTGGTGAACACATAATGCAATATGTAGCTAATGCCTTATAAAAATGTATACTTGAAACCTATATAATTTTCATAACCACTGCCACCCCAATAAGTTTAATAAATAAAAAAATTACCATCAGAAAAGGAAATGGTTTATTCAGTCTAAAAAGCAAGCACCATACCATATTTTTTAAAAAAGAGATTTAAAAAATGAAACCATAAAACATCCAAAGAAAATCTACTAAATATTCATCTGACTTCTGAATGAGGCAGAATTTTCTAAGCAGGACAGCAAAGGAAGGAGTAAAAAATAAAAGGAGCCATATTTCAATATAAATGGATGCTAACATTTATATTTAAAAAATCATAAACAAAATTGAAAGGTAAATAGCAAATTGTGAAGAATAATTGTCACAAATATACACTCAATAGCCTTAACATAATCCATACAAATTAACAAGAAAAATATGAAGTCCACAAGAGAAAAATAGGTATGTTATATGTAAACCATTCATAGGAGGATAAAATAGTAGTGGAAATATTGGAGGAAAAAAAATGTATATAAAAATTTGTAAATTCACCAATACTAAAACGTAAAACCAGTTATGGCAGTGTTAACTTATTAATTGTAACTTGATTTTTAAAAAATGATAATACTGAATGTTGATGAGGGTGTAATCAGTCTCATAAGTTGCTGAAAATGTATAAATGATAAAAATCCTCTGCAAGGCAATTTGACAATATGTATCAATAGCCTACAGATATTTAGATACTTTGACATATTAACTCATTAATTACTACTTATAGGTATCTATTTAAAGAAAAAGAAATAAACATAGAGATTTCTCCAAAAAGATGTTTACTCTTATTTCTAATAAAAATAAGTGATTTATCCAATGAAAGTAATGGTTAAATGAAGTACTATACGTCTATATTACAGACTATGATTGAGCCATTAAAACATATTTTCAACAAATGTTTAATGACATCAAAAATATTAAGTTTATTGTGGCATTTATTTTGTATTTCAGCAACCATTTTATGTAATAAGAATAAGATGAAATTACATCAAAGGTTCACAGAATAATAATGTATTGGTAACTTTTGCCTTATTTTTTCTTTTGCAAATTTTCAAGCTTTTAAAAATAAGCATATGTTTACTTTTATACCCAGAATAGTATCATTTTGCTTTTCATAATTAAAAGTAGAGATGTGTGTTATACACTTTAGAAAGATTTTCTGATGAAATGGTTGAATTGTTTAGTTTTTTGAAGCTTTGGTTACATAGACAATTCATCTATGTGCAACCTTATCTCCCAAGACAGTGGATAGCACACTGTACTCTGGAAATATTGGCTTACTTTAACGAAAGATGAAGTTCTAAATTCATATAATTTGGTTAAGTGTTTGTTGTTTGACAGCATTTTCCAAAGTGTGTTTCAGGAAAATGAAGTACTTTAAGTTGTGTGAGAAAAAGTAATAAGAATTAAAATTAAATTGGAGAAAACTGTATACTATATTCTCGTTTTGTTTTTTTATGTTAAATATTTATTTATTTATTTATTTATTTATTTTAATTTATTGTTAAATTTGATGAGGTTACATTGGTTGGTAACAATTAGATAGTTTACAGATGTACAAGTCCACATCACATTATTCATGCATCTTATTATGTGCCCACCACCCAGAATCAGTTCCCCTTCCATCACCTTATATCTAGTGCCCACTCCCACCTTCCCCCACAACTCTCCCCCCCTCCTCCCCCCTCTCCAGATAACCACCAAACCATTGAGTGTGT
>PVKE010030495.1:0-19588 GCA_004027555.1 Craseonycteris thonglongyai
AAAAAAAAAGAAAAAAAAGCAAGAGCTACAGTTTATAGAAATGGGTTTAAAAGGGGTACACAAGTGAAAAAAGGTTGGGAACCACTGTACTAAAGGAAGAAAGTGCCTGCTGCAGTATACAAACTCATAGTATGTTTGTCTAAGAGGGAGTAGTCAAATTGAAATGAAATGATTCTCTTTTCATGACCCCGACTTTTCTCAGATTTGTATGGGGCCAGGCCAGTGGCTTCATGTATGAATGGGTTGTATGGAAACCCTTTCATTTGCTTCACCAAATCTGCTCTCAAACATCCACTTCTAGGATTTACTGATGGATCTTAGAGGTATCTATATTCCCTTAGGACTTCAGCTTCATGAAAAGTATGAGGAGATTTACCATCAAGATACCCTGTGATGTGTCATCCTCCCTCCCACTTTGGTTGCAGTTGGAACACTATCGGTGTTGACTTTCTCACTCCTCCATCTTCTTTTTACCCCAGAATGTAGAAACCAACCATAGATCACATGAGAGTGAATACAGCACCAATTCTCCAAAATTTTGTTGTCAGGACCACTTTATATTTTTAAAAATTATTGATTTCAAAGAGCGTTTATTTTGAGGGTTATCTATTGATAGCTCCTGTATTAGAAATTAAAAAAAATTATTTTAAAACAATAAGCCCATCACGTTAATATTAAAGAACATATATTTTATTATAAATTAATATATTTTTCAAACAAAAATTAGAAGAGTAGCATTGTTTTACATTTTTACAAATTTCTTACTAGAAGACTGTTGGATTGCCACATCTGCTTCTACAGTCAGTATTTTATAATGTTTTGGTTGACGTATATGAAGAAAATCAAGAATTACATGGATATGTAATTGAAAAAGGGAGGAGTATTTTAATAACTTTTTCAGTTAAATGTGGATATTTGTTGCTGTTACACCAAAACTTGACAGATGAAGGTTCTTTTTTTTTTAAAGATTTATTTTTATTGATTTTTGACAGAGAGAGAGAGATACAGACAGAGAGAGACAGAGAGAAGGGGGAGGGCCCAGAGCAGTCTCCATAGTTGACAGCATTAGTTTTCCATATAGTTTCACCCCACAGGTGGGCGCGGAGCCGTGCCAGGGTAGGAACTGGGCCATGGGCCTCCTGCATAGGCCCTGGCAAGAACTGAACTGCAGGCACACCCCAGTTCAGCATATGGGTCCACCTGGGCCAGGGCCGGGATTCGATCCCTGGTCTCTGGGGCTGCAAAATGAGCGCTTAACCCGGTGAACCATCCCAGCTGCCCCAACAAGTTTCTTAAAGGATGGTACAAATGTGGAATCTGAAACCTTAGCAGTGAATATTTTGTTACATTCTATTACATTAAAATAGAGTGATCTATTTTGTACCCTAAAATTTTTGATTATCTATGCATGATTTTATATCATGCATTCATTGGTCATTTGGAAAATATTAGCTCAGTAAATTATGAAGATCTTTCAAATGTTGATACATTTCATTTACTACATCATTCAACAAATCACATTTATTAATATTACCACTGATAGGAAAAGAAAAAAACAAACTTAAGTATTAGGATGTAAGGTGTATACAGGTTTTCCAAAATTCTCCTTTTCTCTTGAAAACTAGAATGTTATCATTGGCAACAAATACTGTCCGCTATTTTCCTTGCAGTGACAGCCTCCTCTTCAGTCATTTTTGAGAAAATATCTACCAGCTACCCAAGTCTGAATATCAATGGTTTGTCTGTTGTTCTTTCAAAAAAAAAGTGGTGTTCCATGAAAAAAGCAGCTAATTCAGCTTGCAAATTAAACTTATTGTACAAATACTTTTTCTCAAGACAACCATCATAATATGATGTTCAATAGAAATGGTTTATACATACTTTCAATTTTTTCACACAGAATATTAAAATTGATATTTTAATAATATTAGTAATTTTTACTGCTTCATCAAGGGTATTCTTGTGTGAACCTTGTACCCCCCTCACCCATCTCTGGTAATGAAGAATACAATGTCTACTAGTACCAGTTAGATGCCTAAGGCATCAAAACAGTTTTATCCACAATTATTTTTGCTCCATCAGTGCAAATGCCCACAAATAACATATTAGTATTATTTTGAAAATAATTTTTACCTCACAGGGCTCACACAATGAGCACTGCTGTTCTGTAGGACTAGTATGTGTTTGAAACAGTGACATGATTCTAAAACTTAAGTCTTTTAATATAACCTTCTTGAGCTTCCCCCAGCCTACTCTTCTTTATAACCCTGCTGTGCTGAACATAATTTTTTTTTTCATTGATTGTTTTGGGGACACCTATTCACTTACTTCTCTATCCTCTTTTGCCTGTGTTGGGTCCTCAACTCTGTCACCAATTGCCTTTTTATCAGCTTAATCGGTAGGTCAAATATTTATATTTAGACATAAGTTTTAAAATATATGTTTATTTATATTTATCATATCTGCTTCGTATCTTCCAGAAATTCATTAACATTTCTTTGGTGGTGATAGCATTCTTCTCAATTTTTCTAGTACTGTTATTTATTTTTTCTTTTTATGTCTTTGTTATTTTAATGACATTTTTGGAAAGAGAAATGAAAAAAATCTTTGATTTCATTTGTCACTTTTTAAAATCCAGCGGTATCCCTTGTATTTACAAATAATGGGAATTCATATTTTTCACCAATTGAAGTGGATCTTACCCCTGCTTTAGTGAGGTTGGCTTGAATAGTGAGGTTTTGGGTACTTTCTGACTTGGATATGCAGTCTTCATCTCATTGTCAGCTTTGGCTGTGCTGCCTATCTAGAGTTCATTTCAAGGGTAAGGAGGTTATACAAGCCAGAGATGTCATAGTATATCTGCTTTTCTAGTTGGATCAACCCCAAAGCAATGTTCTGTTCTTACTTCAAACAATTCTTCATTGAATTTGTCAACAGGCACTGGGCCTGGCTCTCAAGGTCCCATTAAAAAAACGTCTATCTTTTTTAGTATGTTTTTATAACTTCACATTTTCTGGCATAAAATTAAGATCAAAATATATTTCTTTTCACCAAGTTTTTTTGTGTGTGTGTATATGTGGTTTCTGCTTTATTCCTTCACCAATTTCTAAATCAAACAAATAGGATAAAAATCTTTGTGGGAAAGATATTTATTGGAAAGGGGGGGGCTTATAGCATGAGAGGAGACTATGTGTCATCAATTGACTGAGTAATGCAGAATTTAGGATAATGTCATCATTCATAATCATTTGTTTTGCTTGTGAAAATATTATCAAGGTCTTATAGACCAGGGAAGATGAGAGTTTTATTGCATTTATATTGGCTATTTTTTACTTCAGCAGCAATAAAGTTTACTAAGATTCCTTCCAAGGGTTGTAGTTTTCAACAATAAGTCAAAAATTCAGATGCCAGAGGGATTTTTCTTTTAGGAAGATTTTCAGAAAAGGTGTAATTAGTTCCTATTGATGGTGTTAGATTCACTTATCAGGTTTTGATATGTCATACAGACATTTAAAAAAGTTTCTGTTCATTATTAGGAAAGAAATTGTGTTGAAGCAAAAGTTCTTAAGGTTATAATGCTGCTTAGCTAAGAATAAATTAGTAAGTGAAAACTTGTTGACTGAATCTGGGTAAATGGCTTTGAAGAATTTAACATTCTATGGCTTTTTAGTGGCTCTTAATAGTTACAAATACAGTGAGATGATGAGTCTTAAGCATTCAGTTATAATACAACCAACATGGTTAATAAGAAGACATTATTGTAAAGAACCGATAGTAGTAACATTATCACCATTTCCCAAAGGTCTCAAGGGAACTGTGAAAGAGAAGATTCTTGTCCAAATATTTATTCCCTTCCCTCCAATTATTATGGTAGGGGCAAATATTCTTCCTTTTCCCATTGATGTTGGACTTGATTGTGTAATTTGCTTTGGGCAATGGTATGTGGGGTGAAGTGATAATATACAGCATGAACACCTTGACCTAAGAGGAA
This sequence comes from Craseonycteris thonglongyai, assembly GCA_004027555.1. NCBI lineage: Eukaryota > Metazoa > Chordata > Mammalia > Chiroptera > Craseonycteridae > Craseonycteris > Craseonycteris thonglongyai. The sequence continues at coordinate 3,992 of PVKE010030495.1, forward strand.
TTGTGTTTATCCCTTCATTGCTCTGGGAGCTTTTATCTGCTGCCAGGAGAAGGAAACACCCCCAGATAGCTGTTGCTTCTTCAACTTGACTATCCTAGGTTCCCCAAAGAATAAGGTGACCAGATTTTAACATTGGTAAAGCAGGACACCATTGACTGGTGGGGAGGGGGCTCTTGATTAAAAATTTGATCTATCTCCTGCCGTTCCCTAGCTCGTCATGCATTCTTTCCAAAAATCAGGACTTTTTTAAACCGCCGCGGGACGCAGGACAAATTATTAAAAATCGGGACTGTCCCGCCAAAAGCGGGACGTCTGGTCACCTTACCAAAGAACTATAGCCTGAAGTAAACAATCCCAGACAATCTGAAGACTTGTAAGTATGAGAAAAAATGCTTATTCCTGGGGAAGCTGGGAAGTCTCAGCAGGTTAAATGCTCGCTTTGCAGCCCTAGAGAGACCGAGGATCGAATCCCGGCTCCGGCTCAGGCAGACCCATATGCTGAGCGGGGATGTGCCCCCAGTTCAGTTCTTGCCGGGGCCTATGTGGGAGGCTCCCAGCCCAGTTCCTGCCCTGTGCAGCCCCGTGCCCACCTGTGGAGTGAAACTATATGGAAAACTAATGCTGTCAACTATGGAGACTGCTCTGGGCCCTCCCCCTTCTCTCTGTCTCTCTCTGTGTGTCTGCCTCTTTGCCAAAAAACAATAAAAATAAATCTTAAAAAAAAAGCTTATTCTTGCATGAGAGTTTTATGGTGATTTGTTATTCACCAAAGGCTATTTGTTTAGGGAGTCATAGCATTTCTCATACATCATACAGTTGCTTCCTCTAGGATATTAAGGTAGTAGGTACTATAATAATTGGGTTGCTAGGTGAGACAGAATTTTCAAAAATTGGCTTAGAACTTCTTTGACCTATTGATAGAGTGTGTTTAATTTCCATGTGTTTGTAAATTTTCTAAAATTCCTTGTTATTTATTTTTACTTTTATTCCATTGTGGTTGGAGGCGATACAATACAATTTTAGTCCTTTTAGATTTACTGAAATTTGTTTTGTGACCTAGTATATGATTTGTCCTGGAGAGTGTTCTATGTGTATTTGAGAAAATGTGTATTCTGCTGTTGTTGGGTGAAGTGTTCTATATATGTCTGTTAGGTTTAGTTGATTTATGGTGTTGTTCAAGTCCTCTTTTTTCTTGTTCATCTTCTAAATGTTCTGTCTATTATTGAAAGTGGTGTGTTGAAGTATCCAACTATTATGGTGAAACTGTCTATTTCTCCCTTCAGTTTTGTCAGTTTTTCTTCATATATATATTGGGATTCTGTTGTAAGGGGTGTGTGTATGTATAACTGTTACAGCTTTTTGATAGATTGACCCCTTTATCAATATATTATATACTTCTTTGTCTTTCAGATCAGAGGCTCTTTCTGATCTAGAATGGCAAACTAGACTCAACCCACCTCACTGTCCACTAACATCTATTTTAATATAATAGATCCTTTAAAATTTGCTGCACAAAAGGATATAATGACATTGACATGGCAAGGATGGAACTAAAGCCAGTGTAACTGAACATTTTTCTATCAGGTAAAGTCAGAGAGGTGGGCAAGCATGGGTAAAGTAAGGTAAGGAGTGTGGTTCTTATTCTCAATGAAATGAAAATTCAATGAAGGATTTCAAGCATAATAGTTAAATTTTAAAAAGTTCATTCTGAGAACTGTATGAAGAATGAGTCATGGACAGATACAAACAGAGGGCAGGGAGAGCAGTAAGTCTTTCTCCATAATCCAGGCAAGAGCTCTTGATGCCTTGGATATAAAGTAGATAGGACTTATTGATGGATTTATGTAGGGAATAGGGGAGAGGACTCAGAGATAATTTTTTTTGGCTTAAATACCTGGATAGCCTTTCCTGAGACAAAGGGAAGAGGAGTAGCAGGTTTTCATTTGTTTTGTTAGCTGGTTAGTTGCTTGGTGTGGAGAATAAATCAAGAGTGTTCTTTTTGGTTTTAATTTGACATGCTTATATTAGACAGCCTTTTTTTATTGTTAAATTTATTGGGGTGACATTGATTGATATTAATTACATTGTTTCCAGGTGTTAGACAGCCTTTTAAGAAAGAAGCAGTAGTCAGTTGAGTCAGATTCTCTATGACATCAAATAAGATAAGAACCGAGCAGTGACCACTGAATTGACAATTCAGGGTTATTGATAATTCCAAAAAAGAAACATCTCTGGGAAGTTGTGGGGGCAGAAACATGATTGGAATGGTTGGATGAGTATATATACTATATAAATTTATCAAGAAGTTTTCCTGTGGTGGGTTTGAGAAGTAGTTGGTAATAGTTAGTGGAGGTTTTAAGGGAGTTTTCCTTAAATAAGAAAGAACACAATTAGCATCTCTGGCTAATAACCACTAAATGCCTCTAGGGCTCCCTGGTCACTGTGGTAACTAAAATGCACTTGCATTCATTTCAAAATTCTTGTTGGAAAGGAAAATCCTGCTCTCCCCCAATCTTACTTCCAACTATAGTATGTTTGTGTAACAATGCAAATCATCTGGTAGGGGAGAGAATGTGGGAGAGAAAAAGCATAATTGTAGGACTGAAGACTGAATGAAAGAGGGGAAGGGATCTAGATGGGTCAGAGATTGCCCTCTGTAACAGAAAGTGAGCAAAGAGAATGTGTATTGAATTGGAATTTTGTTGGTGGAAACAAAATGTTGGTTGAAGGTGACCTGTTTATGGTGTTTTTAAAAATGAGGTGTGAAGGGAGGGGCAGTGATATGTTATTGGGTTAATGGATTTGAAGAGGGAGAAGAAGATGGGAAATAGTTGTTTTGGATGGTAGAAAGTGAATGTGCTAGGAAAGTGTTATCAGGTTAAAAGAAGGTTGAGTATCCATTTGAGATTTAATTATCTGTTTTTATATTCGATTCTGAGCTCTGTGAATGCAGAAATTGTGTCTCTTTTGTTGTGTACCAGTGTGTCTGCAACATCTGGCATGGTACCTGGTCCCTAGTAGGTATTCAGTGATTTACTAATACTTGGCTTCCTGTTGAAACTGTTCTCTTAGAAGACACCTGTATTATTTACCAATATTCCATAGTCCTTGCTTTCCAAACATCTTTAACATTCACTCATTCATTTGTTCATCCACCCATTTCCTTTTTCTGGGACTTCTATTTCTTCTTCAGGTCTTGAGCTAATCTGCTTATCCAAGCGGCACACCCTGGGCACTACCCTACTTGCTCATCAGTTTGCTATTGATGATTTTCTAGGGCTTCCATTATGGATCTACCTGTCATCTACTTAGTTCCCTTGCCATCTTCTCCTTTAAACTCACATTCTATGAAGAGCTCCCAGCTTTTTGTGTTCTTCTCCCACTACTTTCCTCAGCATAGGCACTCCCCTCTTTCCAGGTATCAGCTTCTCCCTTATGGATATTCCCAATATCCACTAGCATTTTACAACTTTTCATTTTTTAAATTACACATGTATTACACGTGTGTTATATAAAAAGTAGAAAAAACAGATATAGCATCTCAATATTGAAAATATCTTTCTCAAACACCATCTGGCAGATTCATTGATTATTGTTTTTCACTCTCTCTCCTTTCCAGTAAGATTATATATCCCTTTCCTGTTGACTTGGGGATTGCTATGACTTGCTTTGGCTAATGAGATGTGAATGATATGACTTATAGTATGTTGGAGCAGAAATTTTAAATGTGATTATCTGACTTGGCTTGGCCATTGGGATTTCTGCTCTTTGCCACAAGTGTTTCATGTCTCAAATAAGGGCTGTTCCTTTTGCCTGGATCCTGGAATGAGAAGAAATTTGAAGTAGACTCAATCCAACCCATAGCCTGACCCTCTGTGAGGTGAGAAATAAATGTTTATATTTATAAGCCACTGAAATTGCAGTTTACTGTTGTTTGTCATTGAAACAAGAGCTAATACACACTGGTTCCTCCAAGAATTGACTTTCAACCTCAGTGTTCTCACTTACTACTACTAGGATGTCATGCATGGAGACAGACCCTCTTCCCATACCAATTGACCATGACATTTTTTGCCACTGAGTCCAGATATGAGCCCAGATATAACCTCAGAATCCTTTTGAGTATGGCGTTTTAGGGAGCTGTTATACTACAAATCAAGCAGAGATGGCTGGTGAAATGAAACTTTTTGGCATGTGTCTACTACTCTATTCTGTCCTCTAAGTTTATTGATAACTTTTGTTTAGATGGGTCTTACAAAGCAGGAATGTCTTTGGAAATACCAATCAGAAATACCTGGGCTCAGAGAACTCATTTTTAACTTTTAGTGCTTATTAAATCATTAGTGTCTTGGAAATAATAATACTAGATGAGAAGGAAACTCAGATTCATAAAGGTGTGACTTGCTCAAGGTCACACACTAGGACTTGAGCCTGGTCTGTTTACCTTGAACGGCCATAATCTTTCCATCATACGCATTGGGCCCAGGTATGGCATTCCTTAGCTAGAGATTGGATTTCTTCTCTCTCTTGGCCCCAAACTTTTCATTTCCTAGAGTCCAGGAACAATGAAACAAAGGGACCCTTTAGATTCCTCTTTCCTCCAGAGCTGACATCCAAGTGTCTTTATACACGAAGGAGTTATTAGTGGGACTAGGAGAGACACACAAGTGGCTCAGGGGGCCTGTCCTGGCAAGTGCATATTTCTGAACTCCAACCAAAGTAGCACTTGAGGTTTTATTGCAAAAACTGACAAGGAATGCCTAATAGCCTCAGCATGCCACTGAATGCCAACCTACCTGTCCATTAAAAAGGCACAGTGGAGGCTCCATCAAAACATGGGTTTGGGGGATGAGGTAACTAACATCTGCACTACTAGTTTTCTGGGTAATAGGAAAGGGCTAAGATTCACTGTGGTAGTGGTCGGTGGTTTTACCTGTAAGGTGACTCACCCATGGAAGGGCCAGCCATTTTAATGGGGGTTAACCATATGTAAAAAGAATTCCCTGATAAGATATGGAGGTTTCATGTGGCATCAGGCTAAATGTTCTTCTAAGCCTGTACAGCTCTGTGATGAGGTTGCTATTTTCCCATTTTATGTTTATCCTTTAATTGATGTCATTTTTTTCAAAGCAATATGATTTTAGCCTTGTCATTTCTGCCACTAGGCAGCTTCCAAATTGTCCATTCTTGGCAATGTTTAATGCCTTGTCCTCTGTCCTGCCATCAGGGGTAGCTCATTTATGCTACCAAGAGGGCCTGCTTTATTGCTTAGCCAGCCAAGGCTAAGCTGCTTTATGACATTTCAAAGTGAATCGATGATAGAAATTTCAATTTGTTTTGGGAGAGAGTTGTCAACAGGCCCAGAGCTCAGAAAATGAGTGGCCAGGTCTTTTGGAGGCATTGGTTTATGTGTACATGGATAAAAGGTTGTTTCAGCATGAATTTACTCTCTGAAATTCATACTTATTTACATGTAGGTGCTGCTTCTAAAGAATGCTTGGGTAGTCTAACAAATACTGATAATTAGAGTTCCTTCTTATCTACTTTGCTAAATGTAGTGATCATAGGTTGTTTTTATATGTCCCTTTGAGGGACTATTTCTCCTCCTCTCTCAGTATCTGTGGCTTAGATGGAGCTGATTTTAGACCTTTGTTTCAGGGGCAGGCATACGACTCAGGCCTGTCCAACAAGAAACATGGATTAAAAAAATAATATTTATTTTATTGTTTTGACAGACAGCGAGAGAGATAGAGACAGAGAAGGGGGAAGGCCCAGAGCAGTCTTCATAGTTGTATGTCATCAGTTTTTGACTTGGCTTCATTCCACACAAGTGGGTTGGGTGCCTCACAGGGTGGGAGCTGGGCTGGGGGCCTTCCACATAGGAGGCATGCCCCCTTGAGCCAGGGGCCAAACTGGGGGGGGGGCAAGAACCAAACAGGGGCCACCCGCATGGGAAGCACACCCCAGTTCAGCATATGGGTCTGCACTGGGACAGGGCCAGGATTCGATCCCCTGGGGCTGCAAAGTGAGCGCTTAACCCACTAGGCCATCCTGGCTTCCCAGAAGCATGGATTTTTTTTGGGGGATGAGCATGTTAGCTATGGTTAGGATTTTGTAAACAAATAAAACTCGCAAATTGTGTTATCAAATAACCTTCGCACAGAGGTGTAGGCGGAGTATAGAAAAAACATGAGATAGTGCTGTACCTAGGGTTTCTTACAGCGGGTCATTGGTATGACCCAGAGGTTGTAGAGGTAAGATTGAGGAACCATTACTAGGACTAAAAAAAGGAAAGATGTGTGGAGAGAGCAGAGGCAGAACCTATGACTATTGGCCAAAAGACACAGCTAAGCCTTGGAGACCCTTGCAAAGGGATCTGGGGAAAATGAATATCCTGACTGTGTTCTTCTTTCTTCCTTCCTCCAGTCTCCTGCTGGTCTTCCCACTAAAAATAGCCAAAGGCAGGCATGGGAGAAGGGAACCACTGATGCATACACAGGCCAGCTTCTCAGCTACAGAGCAGGGAGAAGAGTAGCAAATAGATTTGAAGGTCAAGCTGAAGATGTTCAGCACATGGGCCAATTCAGGCCACTTGAGACTCAGTCCTGGGACTTTTGATGGGACAACTGGGAATCACATACTCTTTTTCCACTAGTGTTTCTCTGGAGCTACTGGTAGTAATGTTGTCATAACTATGGAGAGGGGAAATTAGTGCAAAGAGGGGTGGCCTAATTTCTGATCATGCTAGTTAAGAACTTGAATCCAGTTACACTTGAACACTACCCTTAGGATCTTCAGCTAGGGGGCCAATAAATTTCCCCTCTACTTCAACAGTCAGGTTTCTGTCACTTGTATCTGGAAGAGGCCTGCTGAATGCATGGTCTCCACAGTTCAGCACACTGCAGAACTCAGATCATAGAGCCATTAGGATGATCTCCTGTAACACCCAGCAGTGGCTCCTGCTTCATTCATTTCACTAAATCTGGTCTCCTTGGTCAGTGCAGGTGCCAGCCCCTGTCTTTGCAGAACCCTCTCCAGCTGCAGCCTGTTCCTTGGTAATCCTAAAATAAACCAGGATAGTAGTGGCACAGATGCATTATTGAGCAACATCTGGAGTGTTATTAGTTCAGTGTATTTGGGAGAGACAGTGTTTCAAAATATGAGTGAAAAATAACATAGGTCTCTCTTGGTAGAAAAAAAGCTAGAATGAATAGATGATTTACGTGTAATTAAGATTGAAATGTGTGCAAAATTGGTAGATGTTGGGTTAGATAAAATAATTCCATGATAGAACGATTTTAATGTAAGATAGGTTCAGTCCATGTGCTTAGGTTCAGTAATATCTGTTCTGAGAGATTTTTAGCTTCAAAGGACATCTGATAATTTCTTGGTCAGCATCTTGGATAGGTGGTGGTTCCTTCATAGGAACCCTCTCCTTGGAGAGAGCGAGCAAGAGCGAGAGCGAGAGCGAGAGCGAGAGCGAGAGCAAGAGCTTTAATATTATGCTTTTCACCAGCAAGAAAGGAAGGGGGAATAGTTTGTGGGGAGAGGGCTAGGAGGGTTAAAGTAGTCCTGCAGCTTGACCTGCCCCCAGCCTCCATCTCCAGCATTCCCCGCATCCGTACAAAGCAAAGAGTGAAAAATCCCATTTGTAATTTCAGAGCTCGGGTTGGAAAAGGGCCGGAGCACAATGGGGCATAAAGTTGGACCCAGGTTTTTCCATTCATTAGCTGTGTGACCTTGGTTTAATCTCTCCAAGCTCCTGCTTCTTCCTTTGCAAAGTGGGGATGATATCGTCTTCAGAGGATGGTTATGAGCATTAAGTGAAACTCAGTGAATAAAGCTTCTAATGTACTGTGTGGTGAATGTCTTCAAAAATGGCCAAAACAGTATCAATGATGGCAAATATGGGCAGGCTGGATTGCGGCACATCAAAGATTCATCCTGGAGCGCAATGCCTGGCACTGCACAGCAAACGCTAGTTCCTTTCTCCCTCTTCCTGCTTTCCCCTGGAGTGTTTTATCCCTCAAATGCAGAGTCCTCCACTGACTGAGCTGGGATTCATGAGATGACAGAAACAATTAGAGCTTTAAATAGCCTCAATCGGCCTCTTCGATGCAGTAACCCCATCTTTGAGAATTAAACTAAGAAATAATCAAAAGAAAAAGTTGCTTGCACTATGGTATTTACTACAGAATTAGTTAACAAGGTAAAAATCCACCAATATCCAATAATGAGGTCTGTTCAATTATGGTAATTCAACTGACTGGGTTATTCTGCAGTCATCAATGATAATTTCAAAGACTATATAGCAACATGGAAACTGTTTATGATTTAATGTTACATCAAAAGATGCACACGGACTGGTGTGTCTTTACAATGACCCACCATGTCGCAGGCTAATGTCCATATGAAGGGCACTGTTGGGAGTCTGTTCTCTGGGTGCTTCGTTTTGTCATCTTTGCACACCAGATTTGTGTTCAGATGGGAGAAATTCTCAAACATTTTACAAGTTAGTTAATTTTTTTGACCAGCTATGAATACTCATATTTATCATACAGAAACCTTACCAAGGCCAGTAGTGAGAGCACCAAAAAATGAAACGGTTTGATTCTTTGGAATAGTAGAAATGACCATGAGTTTTGACAATGCATTTTAACTGTTGATGAGTATGATAAACATTAATGATACTTTAAACTAGAATTATTGAAAAATCCTTCTGCTCCTGTTTTACTCTTCTTAAGATGAATGAATTATTGGATGTAAAGTATTTGAATAAGGCCTGACAGAGTGAGTAGTCCATAACTGAGAACTTGTAGTGTAGCATCAAGATTTTTTACATGTGAGGTACCGTTCTGACATGAATGAGCTCAAGAAATCCTCAGAACAATGCAGTGAGGGAGAGCCTATTAGTATCCTAATTTTAGAGACAGAGAAACAGGCACAGAGAAGTTACATCGCGTGTCTAGGGTCAGTTGACTAGTAAGTGGCAGGGCTGGAATTGTTCCGGGGGCCAGGCGCCGAAGTCTTGCACCTCACTTTCCCACAATGGTTCATGCTCAGTAAGCAAAGCTGCTACTGGGAGGGCTTCTGGAAAAGACAACCAGTGGTCCACCAGGATTTTAGGGGAAGATGGTCTTTGGTCCCTCGGCCTCCAGGGAAGATGACGATGAGTGCCCGAGAGGAGGAAGAGGGGAGCAAGAGCTGGCTGTGGTCCTTGTTTTTGCACCTTTTGGACTGGCGGGGATGGAGAGGTGAGAGCTGAGGAACCCAGGGTGGGCTCCTTTGTTCATTGGTGGAGGGGCTGAGGGAGAACAGCCATGATAGACATGTCCCTCAAGTCACACATGGGCTCTGATAGACAAGGAAAAGGGTCTGAGCGATTTGGGCCACTCAACTTCCAGAGTCTTACCACTGGCAGGTGTGTGAGGTTTCATCTGGAACAAAAGCCCTCCCCCTTCCACCCCCCAAGCCCCCACAATTTAGAGGGCAGGAGAGAGGGGCTGAGTTGGCAAGGGCCTTGCCTTCTGCTCCCCCTTAGGCTTTTCCTCATGAGTAACTTCCAGATCCAAGACAGAAATGATCCCGGACAGATGGGAAACTCTTCCCAGTTGCTGTGCCCTGCCAGGGCTCCACCTGAGCGCCTGAGTCAGTATTCCCCTCCCCTCTCAGAACCACCCCCAACAGTTTTCTCTACCCTGATCTCAATGAGGCAGTGGGAAGTGGGCCTGGTGTAACCTGTGCAAGGCCAGCGTGAAGTCAGAAGCTGAGCCTGGGGCAGAGCTGTCTAAGGTGAGGGAGGGACTCCAGGAATCTGGACCCCAGTTGGGGCCAGCAGCCAGGGGCATGATCAGGGAGCCCCCCAGCTGCTGGAATTGGAGGGCAAAGCAAGGCTGAGTGTCAGAAGCAGGAAGAGATCCTAGAAACACATCCTCACCTTCTGCCTCTCCTGGGTATGATCCCAGCTGAGGAGGTACCCAGGGGCTCGGGCTCAGTCACGGAGTCCTCACCTGAGGCTGAGAATAAAGCCAGCATTGTAGGAGCAGGTTGAGAAACATGTGAGAAGCTATAGTCTGAAAGGGGAAGTCCAAAGGGTCACCAAAGTGAAGGGGACAGAAGCAGTTATGGCAGCTGAGATACGGAGCCAGGAATCTGAGAACCAGGGAGGTGAGAACAAAAATAGTAGGTCCAGAGTAATTACGACTGGACTAGAACAGGTGTTGCTGCAGCTCACTGTGGTGGGCTGGCTGGGCATGGTGGCAGTACATGTCTGCTAAGTTTAAAGGGCCAGACAGACCCCAGTGTCCAGAAACCTGGACTCCGTCTGGGAGCCTCTTATACGAGTAATAGCTCAGGCTGGGTCTGAGGTGACGTGGGCACAGTTTGCCCTGGACCTTGAGCTGGTGGGCCAGGTGGATTCTATGGGCAGGACAGGGCAGTGCTGCAGATAAGGGTGACTGCTGATGAGCATTCGGGTGGAAGGACGAGTCTGAGAGCTGGACAATGAGCACTGCCAGGCCTGCATGCTCAGGCCTGCTTGAGAATGTAGGGCAGCAGGAGAGAGTGGCTGATGAATCACAAGGCCCAGGTGTGAAGCGAATGCTGCAGGCAGCTCTGGGCTGCCTGTCAGCAGATTTGACCATGCCTGGGGCAGCTGTCACAGGCTCAGGCACTGGCCCTGTTCCTAAAACAGAGAAAGCCTAAGAACTCTCCTCTGTAAGTGTGCCTTCTTTGAAATATTTTCCACTTCCACAGAACCACATTTTAGTGAGCAAATGTGTCCTCAGAGCCCGACTTTATAAGGTGATTTTATGGTGCATCTAGGCAGAAGGTGAACGCCGTCATTAGCTCACTTCCCCTTGCGGGTGAGTTCCGCAGTGAGTCCTTCGTCTGCTGTGGAGCAAGCTCCTTTAGCACAGACCTGTTCGTCAGTGTACATTTGGCTGCGCAGACGAACCCTTGGCAACTTAGAGGCTGTCCCTGGTTCACCTCTGAGGCCATGTGCTTTCTCTTGCAGGCAGCTTTGCCGGCTGCTTCCTGGAACAGGCCAGGACACAGGGATGATGTTCTGTGGGTAAGGCTATGCTGTGTCAGGTGGGGCCTAGAACACACATCTGGATGCTTAACCCCTAGCACACCATGGCAGCCAGATGGCTGACTCTGTCCTCTGCCTGTGTCTGTTCTTTTAAATTCTAGCTGAATGGCTACATGTTTTAGGTGACTTCTGTCATCCTCAAATAGGGTTCTGGCATGTCTCCAAAGGAGGGCCCCTGAACGACACAGTGGGCTGGCCGCCAAGACTGGCAGAGTGAGGCACAGTACTCGAAATAAATGCCGGGTGTCTGCTTACCGATTCCTCTCCACCGCATCATGGATGAGTCAGGTGACTTCTCACCCCAGATTCTGTTTTTACCCGCTTTCCTACCCAGAGGTGGGGGTGGGAGGATTATATAAAGCTTAAAATATATCCCCAAATTATATCCTTTTGTTTCTTGAGCTATTGTGTAGAATAGGGATTCTTTCATTCTTTGATGCAGTTGGGAATTATTTTTGACTTTTTCAGTTTCATTTCATTTTAATTCATACATGGTTGTGGGGAAAACACTAGCAGGGGTGGCGAACCTTTTGGCTACTGAGTGCCAATGTTTATGAAATAGGAGTATACTCGCTTGACTCGCGTGCCAACCATCGAGTGAGATAGAGGTATCGGTTATTTATATGTCTATAAGAGGCATAGGATGTTTTTATAACAAAAAACAATAATTCTGCGTGCCGAAATAATTGCTCCGTGTGCCATTTTGGGCACGAGTACCACAGGTTCGCCACCCCCGCATTAGGTAGTAAGTCAAGAGACATAAGGTCAAGTCCTCGAACTGCTTGTTCAAAACTGGGATTTGAGGCAAGTCTGCTCACCTCTTCAGGCCTCAGTTTTCTGGCTAAATGGGCTGGATGTCAGTTCCCCGAGAAAGCAGAGAGCTCATCCCCTGGGCCGGGCAGCCTCCCCATCTCACAGTAGCCCTGGAGTCTGCCCTTCTGTGCTTCTCCCTTCACGCCCCCGGGCTTGTTATGACAGCAAGTTTGATCACCTGTGGAAGTATGTTAAAAACCTAAATGCTACATATCTCAGAAGGTAAGTTATTACTATACACCATACCAAAATTTTTTTCTCTTCATTTCAGTCTTTTTTACACACAACTTAGCCTGGTCAGTGGGCAGCGCTTCTTCAATATCTCAGGCAACTTGATTCATTCACAACACCTTTGCATCAGCCTTTTTTTTTTTTTTGGAGTGCATGGTAAGTTCTTTTATTCTTTATTGCAGTAAAATATACATAACGTAAATGCTACCATTTTAAGCATTTTTAGGTGTATAGTTTAGTGGCATTAAGTTATTGTACAGCCATCACCAGCATCCATCTCCAGAACTTTTTTCATCTTATCAAACTGTAACTCTGTATGTATTAAGCAGTAATTCCCCATTATCCCTCCCCTTAACCCCAGGCAACCATCATTCTATTTTCCGTTTCTATGAATTTGATGACTCTAGGTACTTCATGTAAGTGGAATCCTACGGTATTTATCCTTTTATGTCTGGCTCATTTCACTTCGTGTAATATTTTCAAGGATTGTCACGTCTGCATCTTTTCGGAGAACTAAAATTCCCAGAAACTTTTAAGCAATAGAGTTTAAAAAACTGTTGTAAATTAGGGAGAGAAAAGCTGAATGGACATATCCACTTTTTTTTTTTTTGTACTGTTGTAGCCATAAAGTTACAGCTGTAAAATTACAATTAAAGTTTGTAGGTGCTCTTTGTAGCTGTAGACTTTAAATAAGAATTAAAATACAATGTGTATCGGTATCTGAGTCTTGGCTGGGCGGGAGGCTTGGCTGGGTGGGAGTCGAGTGAGACTCTAACACTTGATATGCGTTGTTGGACAACAACTCTTCCTCCCAAGTGCTTAATTGTATCTGGTAATTTATCTGGGTACTGAAGAACTCCTGAGAAAGGACACGTAAAGCATGTCCACAAGTGGGCATCAAGCATATAGTGTCACAGCTGGTAGTTTGGGGGAGTTCTGACTGAAGCCAAGTTTCAGGAAGGCAATTGAGCCTCTTGACGGATAAGTAATTCACTGAAAGGGAAAATATCGGTTGGCACAGTGAGTCAGACCCAGCAGTGGGGCCTGAGCACTGGTGGGAGCAGCAATGAGACCCTGAGTATCCCGGGAGGAAGGACCAGGAATAAAAATGGGAAGACCTGTTTGACTAAACAGTGTAATGAAATACTTTGGGGAATTACATCAGGACAAAGGGGATCATCTTCCCAAGGCAATGACTGGGGAACAGAGTAGCACAGTTGTGAACATCAGTGGTTCAGCAATCTTGTGTCGGGGAGAGGGTCTCCATTCAGCTTAGCAGAGTCAGTGCGAGTACAGTGGGGGGCTTCTAAGTCACTACGATGATGTGAAATGAACAGGAATCCCAGTGCTCAGGTCTGGTGGAGGGCACATCATCAGCTCTGGTTTCCATGGACAGAGGCCAGAGCTGACTCACATCCATATGTAAGTCCCCTTGGAGACTCCTGGAAAATCCTGGTGGAGAACTTTGTAACAGACTGTAATTCTTGACAGACTGGGCCATTAGGACTCAGCTATTGATGTGAATGCAACCCTGGTTGTACCTATTGGTTGGTGAGAGTCAGCAAGCTCTGGGTTATACAGGGGCCAGCAGAAGTAACTCCACTTTTTATGAGCTGGTAATCTATACCAAATCTTTGATTATAAAATCATAAGCATATAATTCTCTAACATAGCAATATCACACTCAAGCACACTATACTACTTACAAAAGGGCGTTACTTCTGCTGGACCCTGTATACATTTTGACTTGTTAACGACATAATTATTATGTGATTTCCAAGTATTTTGATGATTACTAATTTATTAATCTCATTTAATTTAAAATGTTTGTTTTAAGCAGAGCTACAAATTGTCAATATGTAGGGACTATACACCTCTTACTTTTGGCTTATTTATGAAACTCAGGGCCTTTGAGAATAGATGAAATTTATTATTATTATAGTCTATTTTTTGGGGGATTTATTCACGTTTTTGGAAAACAAAAAGACATTGAGAAAACAGGAGGCAAGAGAGCCTTGAAACTTATGAAATATAACTTTTCTGTGTGGAAGTTTGTCAAATTATTCTGTACTTTTTTTTTTAAGATTTATTTTATTGCTTTTGATAGCAACAGAGAGAGACAGAGACAGAGAGAGACAGAGAGAAGGAGGAGGGCCCAGAGCAGTCTCCATAGTTGTTTGTCATCAGTTTTTCTGACATGGGGGCAAGAACCAAACTGGGGGCCTCCCTCATGGGAGGCACACCCCAGTCCAGCATATGGGTCCACACAGGCTGGTGCTGGGATTTGATCCTAGGTCCTTTAGGCTGCAAAGCAAGTGCTTAACCCACTGAGCCATCCCGGCTTCTCCCAATCTGTATTTCACAGTGGTTGCACTATCAGTGGTTTCTACTTCTCCTAATGCTTCATTTATTGTTGTCCTAGACTGCTGGGAACTGAAGGGGACTTTGCTCAGAAGTGACATGTTCTTTTGAGCCATTCTATGTTAGTTTCCTTTAGGAGCATGTTTGGGTATTTCTACATGTCATGTGGGTGTGTGTTAACTACTTTTGATTCTAGGAGAAATCTGGAAAGGGTTTCATTCAGTCTTATCCAAACATAGGCCCTAGAGCAGGGGTTCCCAACCTTTTTATACCCTAGGGCGCATTCTAAAATATCGGTAGGGCGGCGGGCACCAGCTATTTCTAAGGATATTTATTATTGAACAGGAATAAAAAATAATAAACAAAAATAATTTTAAAATAATAAATTTATTGTACAAATTATATACACACAAAGAAACATATATACAAAACGTAATACAAAGTAAATAAAAAACACACGTATAATAAAATCATTTAAAAAACAAAAGAAAACATAAAAAAAACCAATCTGTCAGTGTGATCTTTGGCATTGCATTTCATTGGCTAGTGCCTTGTAATTAGGAGACGACGACAACCCTGTTAGCAATCAATTATTAAGATGCTCATTGGTAAGTCGAGATCTATATCGTGATTTTATTAAATTCATGTTTGAAAACAAAGATTCGCATAATACGTTGACCTGAAAAACGATTTGATTTTATATGCCGCTTTTTTAAAAAATGGGAACCTTTCTTTGCCGACTATGTTCCATAAGTCCTCTGATATTAAGGATTTTAGCAAAATATCGTTTTTAAGGTTCAAAATTTCTAACTCTAGTTCTTCTGCTTTCCCCTGAACAAGGTCTGCAATACATGCGGCTAGTTCTATTACATTTATTTGGCAAGTAAAAGGATTGATCCAGAAGGAGACAATTGGCTCGATATTTGTAAACTGCAGAAATCTCTCTTCAAACTGTTTTTGAAGCACTTGCAGGGTCTCAATAAATAATGACACATTTAATTCATTGTTACCTAGCATTTTCCTCATATATGGGATGTGCACGAGAGACTTGATATGCAAATGTGATATCAACAAAGTCAATTTTGCTTTCAATGTGT
>PVKE010030496.1:0-19588 GCA_004027555.1 Craseonycteris thonglongyai
TTTTTTTTTTTTTTTTTTGACAGAGAGAGACAGAGAGAAAGGAGAGGAACCAGAGCAGTCTTCATAGTTGTACAACATTAGTTTTTGATATAGTTTCACTCCATAGCTGTGCACAGGTCTACACGGGGCAGGAACTGGGCCAGGAGCCTCCTGCATGGGCTCAGCAATAACTGAACTGGGGGCACACCCCAGTTTAGCATATGGGTCCACACAGGCAGGGGCCAGGATTTGATCCTTGGATTCCAGGGCTGCAAAGTGAGTGCTCAACCTGCTGAGCCATCCCAGCATCCCAATATGTACTTCTTAATCCCTTCACCTTTTCACCCTGCCCCCAACCTCCTCCCAGCTATCACCACAACAAATCTAGTACCATCTAACACCCCGCATAATTAGTACTATATTCCTTATGCTATACCTTACATCCCCATAACTACCGATTTGTACTTCTTAATCTCGTCCCCTTTTTTCACCCACACCCACAATCCCTTGGCATTTTGGCAACCATCCAAATGTTTTCTGTTGGTTTTTGTTTTAATTGCAGTATTTACATATAATGAATTTGTGATAGTTGAGTTTAATATCTAGCATTTTAAAATTTATTTTAATTTGTTGTTCCTTTAGTCCTCATTTCCTTTTTTCTTTTGATCTTCTTCAAGTATTTTTTTACTTTTCCATTTTTCTCATACATTAACTTTAGATATCCATTCTTGTATTATTAATAATTTGAAAATTATCAATATTCATCTTGACTTACTACTGCCTACTTTGTGTGTATACTTTTACCATTTTCTGAATAGAGATCTTACAACAGTTTAACTTATTTTTCCCCTTTCTATCCTTTGTGTTACAAAAATATTGTACTTCTTAAAAATATTAGAAACTCCTCAAAACATTATTGTCATTGTTGTTGTTTAATAGTCAATAGATTTAATGTTTATCTGTATATTTATTATTTCTGGTATTTGCGATTCCTTGCTGCATCTGTATACTTCCATCTTGGTTCATTTTCATTTGGCCTGAAGAGTTTCCTTTCATCTTTCTAGAAGTGCTAGACTGCTGGCAACAAAGTCTCAGCTTTTGTTTGTCTGAATAGGTGTTCATTTTACTTTCATTTTTGAAGAATTGTTTGCTGGGTATAAAAGCCTAGGTACACATTTTTTATTTCAGCATTTGAAATATAACCTTCCATTGTTTCTGACTTCCATTATTCTATTGAGAACTCACCATAAGCCCTATTGTTCACTCAGTGTAATTTTTTTCTCTAGCCGATATTCACTGAGAAAACAGAAGAAAAAGTACTTCTTTATTATACCTTCATTTTTCTCCTTTATAATATTTCATTTTGGGGGAAGCCAGGATGGCTCAGTGGGTTAAGTGCTCACTTTGCAGCCCCAGGGACCAAGGATCAAATCCCGGCCCTGGCCCATGTGAACCCATGTGCTGAACTGGGGAGTGCCCCCAGTTCAGTTCTCACCGGGGCAAGACCCCGGCCCAGTTCCTGCCCTGTGCAGCCCCACCCACCTGTGGAATGAAACTATGTGGAAAAACCAATGATGTGCAACTATGGAGACTGTTCTGGGCCCTCCCCCTTCTCTCTGTCTCTGTCTCTGTATATATCTCTCTCTCTCTGTCAAAAACAATAAATAAATAAATCTTATAATACTTCATTGTTTATTTTCTTGCTATTGCAAGATTTATTTTATTAAAAGAGGCTTTCTCCTGTAGAAAAATGTTTCAGAGGAAATGCCCAGTATTTATAAGTCTGTGACCATCAATACCTCCAAGGAGATGATGTGCTTTAGTGAATTCCCCATCCCTGACCACTTCCCCAACTACATGCACAACTCCAAGCTCATGGATGACTTCAGGATGTACGTCAGGCACTTTGGCCTCATGAAGTACATTCGTTCTAAGGTAAAATATAAGTGAAATACTGGATTGTGTGAACATGTGTGAGAGTGTGTGTGAGTGTGTGTGTTGTGTGTGTGCAAAGACACACTCACTTGTGCACACACAAGAGCTGTGCTTGGCACCTCCTGGTATGATCAGAGAAGATCCTTAGTGAGCTCCACACTAGAAAACTATCACTTATAATGAAGTAACAGTTTGAAGATTACACTTGAATATGAGGTTGGAGAGTTTTGCTGATTATGGGAATAGCTTGATGTGGCATGCTGAGGGTCCTCTCTTTAGCCCTAAATTCAAAGTGTTCAAGAATTTAAAATAATGGCAGAGTTGCCAGATAAAACCGAGCTAATCCCTCTGTGGTTACCAGAACTGTACCAGGTAAAACTGAGTGCAGGCTTGTGGTGCCTGTGCTGTCCACCCAATAGGCGCACACAGGAATCGGGTCATAGAATAAGCAGTTATGGTCAGAGCACCAGCGGCCTGAGAAGGCAGCAGGTTTCCACTGTGAAAGACCATCTACTCCTCCCGCCACTCTGCTGGGGCCAACACCAGAGCCACTGCCATGCCTAGTGGGCTGAGCCTAACCAAACCTCCTCCTCCCAAGTGCCACCCTTTGCTAACCAAACCTCCTCCTCCCAAGTGCCACCCTTTGCTAACCAAACCTCCTCCTCCCAAGTGCCACCCTTTGCTAACCAAACCTCCTCCTCCCAAGTGCCACCCTTTGCTAACCAAACTTCCTTGTCCCAAGCTCTGCCTTGCAAACCAAACCTCCATTACACAAGCGTCTGCCTCTGCTGCCGTGACCCAAGCACCTGTCTGCTATTCTATCTTGCTTCTGTCCTCCTTCTGTTTTATATCCTTGCACGAAAAGCAGTAGGAGGGTCCTTCCTCACCTGTCAATTATGGCCCATTACCAGCAATTACCTACCCCTTTGCTAGCTTGCAGCACTTTGCCAACTGTGGTTTATTAGCGCCAATTTAGCCTACACCTCTCAGGCCCTAGAACCTTCCTCCTGAGGGGAAGAAAATTCATCAGGTTCCTTGATTCCTCCTTCTACCGTCTTCACCATTACAGCAGTAGTAACTGAGCCAAATTCTATAGAGCCAGGCTCATCAATACAATGCAAGGAAGACTTTTGCAGGCCCATATAGTTCCCACAATATATAATATCTACACCCACCAGCATAAGCACACACATAAAAATCCACCCCAAAGTCATGGTCACGTATGAATTTGTCTCTGGAACTTCAAAGTCAAGCCCAGGGAAATTGGACAGGCCTGTGTTACAGCGTGAAAACCACAAAGAATATGAATCTCTTTTATTAGGACATCTTCCTGGAAGAAGGTATTATTCCTGTGGCTTCAGTCACTTCGCTGTTTTTTTCACAGTTAAGTCTCAACTATTTCTATTCCTATGGAAAATTGGGTTCTTAATGAACTCCCTATAACATCTTGAAAATTCACTGTCTCAGTCTATTCGGGATGCTATAATAAAACACCAGAGATGGAGCGGCTTCTAAACAACAGAAATTTATTTCTCAGTTCTAGAGGCTGGAAGTCTGAGATCAAGGTCCCAGTATGGTTCAGTGGGGCCCTTTTCCTGGTTCACAGTCAGTATTGTCTCTCTGTCCTCACGTGAGTGATCCTAGTTCAGTGTTGTCTCTCTGTCCTCATGTGGTAAAAAGGGCTAGAGATCTCTGTGGGGGCCTCTTTTATAAGAATGCTAATCCCATTCATGGGGGCTCCCAAAAGTCCCCACCCACTAATTCTGTTACCTTTAGGGGTTAGGATATCTGCATGAATTTTGGGAACATTTGGATCATAGTGTGCACTTACACAAAGTCATGATCAGAGTACTCAGAAGAGGAAACTGAATGTGCTATTTATGGGGTTTGGGAGAGGAGGAATTAAACTCAATGGCAATGATTGTATATGATTTCTGCTTATCTCCTGGTTCTCAGACCACAGTACAAAGTGTAAAGAAATGTCCAGATTTTTCTTCAATGGACAATGGGAGACCTTGGTGTCTTGGTCTGCAATGGACATCATACAGACCCCTACTTACCACTTCAGTTTTTCCCAGGTATGTCATAAGGATCTGTTTGGTAGAAAAGTACTTGCAAAATGACTTACTGAGCAAAATAATTGAGCATCAATTTTACAACTAGAACTAATGAAATGCCTCTGGCAACATTCAATAACAGACAACTAACTGTCAAATATTTATTTATTTATTTAAGATTTATTGTTTTTGACACAGAGAGAGAGAGAGAGAGAGAGAGAGAGAAGGGGGAGGGCCAAGGGTAGGCTCCATAGTTGTGCAACATTAGTTTTTTATGTAGTTTCATTCTATAGGTGGGCGCAGGTCTGTGAAAGGCAAGAATCAGGCCAGGGGCCTCCCACATGGAAGGCACACCCCCGAGAGCTGGGGGTTTCCCACATGGAAAGCATGTCCTGGTGAGAACCAAATTGGGGACACACCCCAGTTCAGCATATGGCTCCACATGCTCCTGGGCTGGGATTCGATCCTCAGACCCCAGGGCTCAAGATGAGGGCTCAACTTGCTGAGCCATCTTGACATCCCCCAAACATTATATTAACAGGACAAGATAGTCCACTTAAATACATAAATAGGCAGACAACAACTATTTTTTATTTACTATAGTTTTATATAGCTTCAAATAAATTTTTTAAATTCTCACATTTAAATGATTTTTGTTTCATGCCAATTCATTTGTTCTCACTCCCTTCCAGAGAAAGTGAAATTATAAAATTGAGAGACAAATGACAAGCAAAACAAGCAAGCAGCTGGCAAAATCCACAGACTTAAGAATCTGCTTCTCTGCATATAAAGCAGAGTATGAGAAGATCTGAAAGCAACATTCATTTATCGTAAGTTTTCAATGATGTATTAAATCCAAGCTTATTGCTGCTTTTGAATTCTCTGTGGTGAAATGGTGCCCATCTGAAAGTAAACTATTGCTTTTTAAAAAGATACTCTCTAGGGAAAGCCGGGATGGCTCAGCGGGTTAAGTGCTCACTTTGAAGCCCCATGGACCGAGGATCCAATCCCAGCTCCGGCCCAGGCGGACCCACATGCTGAGCTGGGGAGTTCCCACAGTTCAGTTCTCTCTCTATCTCTGTCTCTGTATCTCTCTCTCTTTCTGTCAAAAATAAAATAATAAATAAATAAATAAATAAATAAAAATTAAAACTTGTTTAAAAAAAAAAGATACTCTTCCCACCCATTAACTAAACCCTCTTCCTGTACTCCTGCTCCATTTCCCGCCCCCCTCCCCTTTCCATCAGTTGCTATCAGGAGTCCATCAAGAAATATCTGGTATGTCAGTGCCTTTCTATGATGAACTAGAAAGCAGGCAATCTGGGAATGAATTCTAAATGGAAGTCAAGGAACTTAAACTTGGATTTTGGTAATCTAACTGATGAGCTGGGTTAAGTATGACAAATACTCGACTTTTCTGTGTCTACACACCAACATGACCACTTGTGAAATGGAAGTACTTGATCTTCTAAATGTTAAAATGCAACAGTCTGAAAACCATGGTATAATCTATATGTCATTTACTCACTGTTGTGTATTTATCACCTTTATTTTGACTCGCTTGCTCGGACACTCCCTATGGAGACTCATCTGGGAGATGAATATTTGGAGGGGCTGCAGGGGGCGGGGGAGATGCAGAAGCGTGTCCACAGTGTGACCGCCCCTGAGAAGGGCAGACACAACATGGGGGGGGGGGGCGGTGAAAAAATGCTCATCAGAGCCAGGGGCAGAATGAGGCCCTCAGGCTCTTGGAAGGCAGAGGGATGTGCAATTGATGAAGACAGACCCCACGTCTCCTTAGAGAAGAGTAAAGCGAAGCAGCAACACCCAGTTTCCTGATTCACCACTTTGCTGAAGACCACAGAGAACAAGGCCGTGAATTTAGGTCATCGTGAAATGGTTGGGAAGCTTTCATTTTGGATAGGTCCAAGATGGATCTACCATTTACTACTTTGTCAGGTTAAGAATCTATATTTAGAATTTTGATTCTGAGTTTACTTCCTCTTTCCTGGAGTCTTGTGGAAAATAAAATTAAATTTTTAGGGCAAAGGATGATACTCAGTTTACTGATTCAAACTCATAGTCTTGCTCTTTTATATTATACAGAACCTCACTTTCTACTCCATTGAGTTAGCCATGTCAAAGGGACTCCCTGTAACGAGACATTTTCTTCTTCCATCACAGGCATTGAGAAGTTTGAAGGCTGTTACTTCCACAGCCGGGAGTATAAAAGTCCTGAGGACTTTTCAGGAAAATGAATCATCATGGTTGGCATCGGGAATTCTGGAGTGGACGTTGCAGTGTAGCTCAGTCGTGTAGCAAAGCGGGTCTGTTTGTCAGAAAACCACAGCTTTCACTAGAGAGAGCCCCCGCATATACAGGTGCCATCCTGACGCAGGTTTGCTCTGGGAGGCACCAGGAAAGACAGTAGAACCCACAGGCCTGGCCTCAAGAGGCTTCAGTGCATGGGGAGCAGAGATCAACGCCAACTCAATGTCGCAGATTCACAATGGAAAACACATGTAGCAACTTATAATTAACTGCGCTGATGAAGTAAAACATTAGCTAAAGTGAAGTGTGAGATAATTGATCTGGCTTTTCTCGATATCACAGCTGCTCCTGGTTCCTGAAATAGACTTCAAAATGTGGTGAAGATACGAAATTGGGAGTTCATCTGGGATCAGTAGATTTTGGTGGTAGAATTAAAGAACAGGAAAAACAGGAGAATCAATTAAGATGAAAAACAGATGATCCACTTTAATTGGCAGTATTGCAATTATGTATAATGATGGAGGAAGATAGGAAGAAATAAATTCTGTTTTAGGCATATTTAGTTTCATACAAAAGCAAGTTATCCAAGAACTTTATTTATGATCAACTATTCAATATTCTTTCTTTCACTGAAAAATGAACAATACTGAATTTAGAAAAAATTAGATAACTTTTGAATTAAAAAATATTAACTACCTTTAATAAAGTCTTAATTTATGAAAAACCCAAACTACTAGGATGTCCACATATCCTGATTATGTTTTCTTGTTTATTTTTGTTTATAATTGAGAATCTTAAGTTTTTAGGACAAATTATCACTAAGCCACTTACCAAGGGTTTAGTTGTTTTTTTAATGTAATCAGCACTTAAAGAGGTAAATGCTTGGTCACCAGCACCCATCTAATCTGTCTTCTCCTTCAAGATTTAATCAACAAGAATTGAGATTCTGGGAAGCCAGGATTGCTCAACAGGTTGAGCACTCACTTTGCAGCCCTGGGGACAGAGGATCAAGTCCTGGTCCTGGCCCATGGAGACCCATATGCTGAACTGGGGTGTGCTTCCCATGGAGGAGGCCCCCAGTTCAGTTCTCAACCCCCAGTTTGGCCCCCTGGCTCGAGGGAGTGTGCCCCCCATGTGGGAGGCCTCAGCCCAGTTCCCACCCTGCTAGGCCCCCACCCACATAAGTGGAATAAAACCATGTCAAGACCTGATGATGTACAACTATGGAGGCCCTTCCTCTTCTCTCTGTCTCTCTCTATCTCTGTCAAATACAATAAAAAAAATCTTGGGAAGCTGGGATGGCTCAGTGGGTTAAGCGCTCATTTTGCAGCCCGGGGACTGAGGATCGAATTCCAGCCCCACCCGTGTGGACCCATATGCTGAACTGGGAAGTGCCCCCAGTTCAGTTCTCACCAGGGTGAGACCCCAGTTCATTCCCTGCGCAGCCCTGCGCCCACCTGTGGAATGAAACTATGTGGAAAAACCAATGATGTGCAACTATGGAGACTGTTCTTAGCCCCCCCCCTTCTCTCTGTCTCTCTCTGTCAAAAACAATAAAAATAAATCTTTAAAAAAAAACCTTAAAAAACAAAAAAGAATTGAGATTCAACATGATCACCTCAAGATTACCAAAGCATCAAAATCAAATAATTTGTTATCTTTTCATCAGAATACAGAGAAGTTTACATATATATTATAGAAATATTTGAAAGTAATTCTGGTTACATTCCATTAAACAAGATACTAGTCCTGAATAATTTAATTCTTTAAGTTTTTAATGTACATTTTTTATTTTGATATAAACAATATAGTAGAATTCTATAGTAGTTAAGAGGATAACTATTCACTTCTAAGTTCAAACTATTATTTATACATGAAGCACAGCTATGTCAATATCCAGGAATTATATATATATATATATATACACACACACATATATATTTTTTGTTGTTGTTGTTTGTTTTTTTGTTTTTGTTTTTGTTTTTTGACAGAGAGAGAGAGAGAGAGAGAGATACAGAGACAGAGAGAGAACTGAACTGGGGGAACTTCCAGTTCAGCATATGGACCGGCCAGGGCCGGGATTCGATCCCTGGTCCCTGGCGCTGCAAAGTGAGCACTTAAGCCACTGAGCCATCCCGGCATCCCCCAGGAATTATTTTTAAATAGCGATTCAGAAACATAGGGACAAGTGATAAAATTTTCTGTTGTTCATTCAGAAATCTAGTGTCATAGAGCAGCCTTTCCTGGAAATCAGTACGCAGCTCAGGTAAAATACTAAATGGTGACCACTGGAGACAGTTTAACCTCTAATTCTCAGTAACCTACATTCCTAAAACTGGGTGATGGGTGAAGGTGAATAAAAATAATTGTATGTAGCGTGTTCTCTCCCCTTCACTGGTTTGCTCTCTATCTCTCTCAGGTGTTCCTCAGTACTAGACGAGGAGCTAGGATTTTACACCTTGTTTGGGATAATGGGCATCCCATGGATAGTTCATTATTCACTCGGTTCAATAATTTTCTCCAGAAAATAGCAACAACAGAACTGGTAAATAACCACCTAGAAAAGATACTGACCTCAAGATTCAATCATGCGCACTATGGCCTACAGCCTCAGCACAGGTAATGCCCAAGGAGTCTTCATTTGTGTCATTATGTGTACCGGTATGTGTAAAAGGAATTTGCCTTAAAAACAATTCAACTTCTGGAAATTAATATTTACTATGGTCAACTAACTTCACACATTTATTCATATAAACACATACTATAATGCATCGATAATAGATGATTTTATGCATAAGCACATAAGTATGATGCTTTTTCCTGATGCCACTTTTTCATTATATTATTCATTCAGCACTTCTTTAATGTTCAATTGTTAATGTGCCAAACACAAAAAATAAATAATATGTTTCCCCTCCTTTCAACCAGGTTTTCAGTCTAGTCTAGAGAAAAGAGATGGACACGAAAACAGATCAGAGCAAGGAAGTGTGATCGGTGCTATGACAGATGCCCAGTAGGGCACACAAGGCTCAAAGTAAGAAGGAGTCAGTTTCGCTGAGCCTGGGGTGGAAATGTCAAGAGACGTATGAAAGGGGCAGTACCTACGGATCCCTTCCTCAGTCTGAGGATCCCTGTGACTCCAAGTCCTTCCCGTGGAGGTTTCCTGGTTCAGAAATGACCTGCAGCTTCTGGTGAAAAGGTGAAAAAAGAGAAATAAGAATCAGTGCTAAGGTGAATTAAGAAAAGAGAATGAATAGATGAAGAAATGTGATTTAAAAGAGTAAAATAAAAATATCAACCAAAGTATCCATCTAAAGAATAATGGTCTGAGATTGCTTTTGTTATACTACTACTGGGTTGTCTTTTTAAAAAAATTTTAAGCATGTCTCTTTTTTTTTTAAGATATACTACTACTGGGTTGTCTTTTTTTTTTAAGCATGTCTTTTTTAAAAGATTTATTTTTATTGTTTTTTTGGCAGAGACAGAGACAAAGAGAAGGGGGAGGGCCCAGAGCAGTCCCCATAGTTATATGTCATTAGTTTTCTATATAGTTTCACTCCAGAGGTGGGCTCAGAGCTATGAAGGGCAGGAACCCGCCAGGGCCTCCCACATGGGCCCCAGCAAGAACTGAACTGAGGGCACACCCAGTTCAGCATGTGAGTCTGCCTGGGCCAGGATTCAATCCTCAGACCCCGGGGCTGCAAAATGAGCACTCAACCCGCTGAGCCATCTCAGCGTCCCCCTGGGTTATCTTAATGGCAATTCTGAAAGAAAATTCCTAAAATTAGTTTAGCAAATGAGACAAAGAAATGTGGCAGTTATTGATTCATTCATTAAAATATTTGATTAGCATTTACTATGCTGGGAATGCAGAACAAAACTGCATTCTACTTGAGAGAGATGGATAAGAAAAATATACAGAATATAATGAGACCTGTGAAGGATCGTGTGACAAAGAGTAACTGGGGGGAGGGACAGGCAAGTAAGTTAATGGAATAATCAAGAAGGTATTTCTGAGGGGTAATGTTTAAGCTAAGACTTAAAAGATAAGAAAAAGAAACCAATGAAAAGAGTTGGTAGGAAAGGGTTCAAATAGAAGAATTAATACAAAATTATTGAGCTGGGAAGGGAGTTTGATGCAAACTGAGGAGCAGAAAGGAAATTATTGTGATCAGACAAAGTCAGCAAGAGAGAATAGTACGAGGAAAGCCTAGAGAGAGAGGCAGGAGCCAGATCACACATTTCTGAGCCACAGTACAGAGGCTGAATTTTATTCTAAGGACAGTGAAAATTTACTAAGTATTTCAAGTATGGAAGGGTTGTGATTTGATGCACATTTTAAAGGATCGCTCAGACTGCTGTGTGGAAAATGGAATTAGAAATTAAGGATGGGATCAAAGCAAAAGGAGTAGTCTAAGAGAGGGATAAATAGGCTTGGATTAGTATCATAGGATTGGAGAGGAAATAAAGTGGGTAGATTCAGGATGGGCTTACAAATACATCAAACTCAAAGTGCTTACTGATGGGGTGAATGTGGAAGTGGAATGAAAGAAAGGGAGAAACCAGGAATGCCCAGGTTTCTTACTTGAATAATGGGATTGACAAGTGGACCATTGAGTGCACTAGGGATGGGAAGCCTTCCAGAGGAAGAACAGGTTTGGAGATGTTTATCAGACAGTCAGATGGAGATAAATAACAGGCAGGCTGTTGACCATGTGGGTCTGGAACTCAGAGGAGAGGCCTGAGTTTGAGCTATAAATCAGGAAGAATAGAAATTATGTGACTAACTTCTCTCCAAAAGCCAGGATGGCTCAGCGGGTTGAGCACTCACGTGGCCCTGGGGTCCAAGGAATGAGTCCCGGTCCTTGGCCCAGCCCATGTGGACCCATATGCTAAACTGGGGTGTGCTTCCCACCTTAATTCAGTTCCCGCCAGGGAGAGTTTCCCATGTGGGAGACCCCCCAGTTTGGCTCCTGCCCAGGGTGTGCCTCTCATATGGAAGACACCCAGCTCACAGGGGTGCACCTCCCATGTGGGAGGCCTCCTGCCTGGTTCCTGCCCTGAGCTGCCCTGTGCCCACCTGTGGAATGAAACTACGTCGAAAACTGATGATGTACAACTAACTATACAGACTGCTCTGGGCCCTCCCCCTTCTCTCTGTCTCTCCCTTTCTCTGTCAAAAACAATAAAATAAATCTTTTTTAAAAATTTATAAAAAATAACTTCTCTTAACACAATCTCATACCTATTGCACTATATTCTTTGAAAACACTTAATTGCAAGGAAAAAGCAGATAGGAGGATCCTGCCAACAGCATATGTCTGTGACTCCCTTGCCCTCCAATCCCAGCTCTATCTGCCTTTGTCCCCTGAGCCAGGCAGTTGCTAGAGCTTAAGGGCAACTGCAGTCGATTAAGGACTTGAGCTCTGTGCAACTCCTTCTCCCCTATGGACCAGGCCAGTGCCTTAGAGGCCAGCTGCAGAGGGCTCCAGGCTAAGAACCAAGAGTGACAGATCCTGGGCATAGTCCCTGTGGAAGTCTTAGGTCAAAGCCAGCACCAGCTGTTGGTGAAGAATGCTTGGCCCCAGCACTGGGGAGGGTAAGAAAAGATGAGTGAGTCCACTGATTCCTCCCTGAGGCCAGAAAAAATGAGTGGGGAACAGAACCTCAACCAGGAGGGCTGATGGCTTGTTTCTACATCTTGGCCCCACGAAGGGGGTTCCCTGCATCTTTCTCACCTGCAGAACAGCTGCCTCAAGGTACTCTCCCATAACCAGACGTCAGCCCCAAGAGCTGTCAGAGACAAACATCATCTCATAAATGACATTCCCATTCAGAGAGAGGAAGATGAATCAGAAAATCAGAATACAGGCCTAGGAAAATAGAACAAGGAAGGAAGTCAATTTGCATAAAAATGTAAAGAGAACTTAAGAAGATTCAAGGATGGCACAAATATTCTTTGAAGCTTAAAAATATTTCCAACCTAGATTATAGTAGGTAAACTATGGAGAAAATGGCTACTGGACAGATTTAGAGAAATGGAGAGAGGAGACACAATAGTCAAACAAATAATAGAAACTTTTTCCTGAATGGATTATTGACAACACACACACACACACACACGCACACAATTACACACAAACTCTCTCTCAGAGGTGAATTTCATGATTGTGCTTCCAACCAGAAAGAACCAGTTATCTACAAAGGAAAAATAATTCGATTTTCTCCAGACTTTTCATTCGCAACACTGGAACCTATACAATGGAATTGAATCTATAGGTTCTGACAGAAAATGTCTAAGCACCCTAAGAATCCTAAGTCCTGATTTAATATGGTTCATCTGTAATAAGAAAAAGAAGTTATTTGAGGGTATATCCTCAACAGATATGTCAGAACATGTACTTTAATGTGGAAGAAGATGAAGAAAAAGGGGGAGGTGGTGAGCAATCTATCTATAATTAAATCCAAACAGATACAGATGAACCACCTGGAATTGTATGATTAAGTACTAAATAAAGGGTTTTGTCTTTTTAAACAAAGGGCCCTTGGCAAAGGGAAATTCTAATAAAGACACCAAACTGTCTCAACAAAATCAAGGCTTGAAGAGGGAAGAAAAGACAACAGATGAGAGACAAGACTAGAGCTATACACACCAGAAAATTAATCCATTGGCGCCAGGAAGAACCAAAGGCCAAAGATTCCTCTTCATTATTGCAAGTTTTGTGTTTGTAACAACCATTTGCATGTTATAAAGATCAATGCATTTTTTTTTATCATCTTATGGCATTTTTTTCTGATCATATTGATTACATTGATTTAGCTTGTGGTACTTTTAAAAAACACAACAAGTATGTTGAATTTTCAATATAGTCTTTGAAGACTATAAAAGCAGTCTCCAAAATTAACTTGCAATATTCTTACTTTTTTGTTTTTTATGCTTAAATCTTTAATCAATTTGGAATTTACTTTCAACGTATCTAATTTTATTTACTTCCGAGGCTGTAGTCTTATACAGCGAATATAGGCCTAAACCTATGTTTTAACTGTAAAATTAGGGGGTCGTCTTATACGCCCGGTCGTCTTATACGCCAGAAAATACGGTATATACTTATAGTAACTCTCTCTTTCCCTCCAATTAAGTCCAAATCCAGTGACCCTTGTTTTTGACCTTCTACTTCTTCCCATCAAGTTGCTTAAGACAAACTTTACTCCATATATTTATCTATAAACACTTGGTTTTCCTATATTTGCATCTTTGTTTACTGCTTTTCCTCTCTCCCATTTTTAGTTCAGTACCTATCTATTTGTAATAGACCCTCCCAGTTATTTACAAATTAGCTCCTTCATCCTTGCAACAGAAGATGGGTTGGTTGGTCAGTGTGGTCATGTGATTTATTCTTCTCCAATAAGAGTAAGGGGAAGACCACCAAATGGGCTTGGTGGGAAGGCTAATGTTTGACTAGAAAAAGTGTCATGCTCCCTCAACATAAATCTTTGTGCTCCCCTTTTCCTTCCTCCTCCCTGGAGTGTGGATTCAATGCTTGGAGATAGCATTATTGAAGTCCACAATTTAGTCATTAACAAATATTTGGTTGAGTACCTGTGTACAATGCATTTATGACTAATTCTGCTACAAATGTGTTATAATCTAATTGGAGAGTGATTTTGCCTATAAATGATAATAATTTGGTAAGAAGTGAAGGGAAAAGAAAGATAATAACTGTCTTTTACAAACTGAGCTCTATGGTAATATGTCATTTTTCCTCAATTCCATATAATTTTTTTAAGATTTATTATTATTGTTTTTTGACACAGAGAGAGAGAGACACACAGACAGGGAGAGACAGAGAATGGGGAGGGCCCAGAGCAGTCTCCATAGTTGACAGCATTTGTTTTCCATACAGTTTCACTCCACAGGTGGGTGCGGGGCTGTACAGGGCAGGAACTGGGCCAGGAGCCTCCCACATGGGCCCCGGCAAGAACCAAACTGAGCACACCCCAGTTCAGCATATGGGTCCCCTGGGCCAGAGCCGGGATTCAATCCTCGGGCTCCAAGGCTGCAAAGCGAGCACTTAACCCACTGAGCCATCCCAGCTTTCCAATTCTATATAATTTAAAATAGCTGAACAATTAAAATACAATGACACAGATGCAAGATGTACAAATTTTTAAAGATAAAACGTAAGATTTTAAAACATGTAGAGTTGAGGTAGCCCCTAAACCACTGAGTGTACAAAATTACTCTCCTCTATTATTAGAGGCAGAAGGTTGGATAAGCACAGATTTAGGAGGAAAGTGCAAATTGTTTGCTTCTGTCTTTTCTCATATGTGTGACTTTCTTTTAGAATATTTGTTTACTTGGGATGTGTTTGTTTGTTTGTTTGTTTGTTTTTATATATAGACTCCAACAATCAATGATGACCTGCCAAATCACATAATTTCTAGAAGAGTCCAAGTGAAGCCCAACATGAAGGAGTTCACAAAAACAGATGCCATTTTTGATGACAGCAGCATAGAGGAGAATATTGATGTTGTCATCTTTGCTACAGGATAGAGCTTCTCTTTTCCTTTCCTTGATGGTCTGGTCAATGTTACTAATAATGAGGGGTCCCTGTACAAACTGATGTTTCCCCCAGAGCTGGAGAAGCCAACACTGGTTGTCATCGGCCTCATCCAGTCTGTGGACTCCTTCCTACCTATTGCAGAACTTCAGTCCCACTGGGCTACACGGGTGATCAAAGGTACATGAATAAATGTTGAAGAAAGACTTCACAGCTCAGGTGAAGTTACTCCTCAGTTTCTGCCTCCCACTAGTGTTCTCCTTTCGACACAAGAGACACCAGCTAACCACTAGAATCCTCACAGACTCTGAATTGTCTATTCTAGGGCTGAGCCAATTACCCTCAGTGGAGAACACGATGGCAGAAATCGCCAAGAGGAGAAAGGCTATGGAAAAACGGTAAGTAAATAATTGGTAAATTATTTACTTAAAGTAAATAATTGGTAAATTATTTACTTAAAGTAAATAATTGGTAAATTATTTACTTTAAGTAAATAATTGGTAAATTATTTACTTAAAGTAAATAATTGGTAAATTATTTACTTAAAGTAAATAATTGGTAAATTATTTACTTAAAGTAAATAATTGCTAGTTAGCAGGGGACCCTCAGAGAGATCATTATCTGGGACCAAAATCCAGGCATCATCTCACTCAATCATGTAAGCTTCCCCCCTCCATGTCCTATGTCATGATGTAACAAAGCCAAGTATGAATCTTAGGTATGCAATAAATAACCATGTATTTATTCTTGTTAAATCATATTAAATCTGAATTTCAGTTCTTAACCACAATCTTTCTCATTATCAGTGTTTCCTACAGGGTCTCACCAAATCCAGGGAACTTATATGATTCCCCCAAATGTGAGGGTACTCTCTGAATTTCATATCACATTCCTTACTGACATCCTGACTGTCTAAGTCTAAAGTACACTTTGTACACTCAGAGGTGTTGTCTTCCCTGCCCTCGGGAGGGTGAAGGAAACTTAGCTGAGGCTGCGGCTCCAGCCCCGCAGGAACCCACAGAGCCGTTCCCTCTGAAATCTTGCCAGGGCTCCTAGACTCTTGCACGCACACTTCTATTTCACGCACTGTGTGAAATCCCTCCCTCTCTCCTCTTCTTGCCTTCAAAGATATTGGTCGTGTCCTCTTCCTAGAATTTAAGGAAACAATAGCCAGCAGTGAAGATGTTTTGTAAGAAAGATTTTTTAAAATCATGCAACAAAAAATGTCTAACATAAGAAAACACAAAAGGCTGGACTAATTTGAAACAATGGTGAAGGAGAGAGAAAATATACAAATTACTATCTTAACTACCTTTGCCACGTTGTTCCAGGATTCTGAAGACTTATTGTATATGTCTGTGTTTTCAGACAAAGAAATGAAGTTCATTCCTATTAACCCACTCCACTATACAACCAGTTTTACAAAAGTTACAACACAAAATCAATGATTGAGAAAGCATTCAAGTGTCATTCTAATTAATATTTGGAAGAAGAGGTGAAATGTTGCAAATTCATTCATTAAAAATCTATTTTGTGCCTAGAATGGCAGGCACATTGCTAAGCATGTGCAATAGGGCTGTGGAGAGTGGGTTGCTCTAGCTTTCTAGTTCTGTTTCTTCACCTTTAAACGGAATGGAAGTTCTTGTAGCTTTTGGATAGTACCCAGCTCTGTCTTCCACCTGTTGCAGGTATGTGAAGGCACCCCACTGCACAATCCAAGTGGGACACATTGAGTATATGGATGAGATTGCTACCCTGGTGAGGGTGAAGCCGAACCTGCTAGTCCTCTTTCTCTCGGACCCAAAGCTGGCCGTGGAAGTTCTCTTTGTCCCATGTACCCCATTCCAGTACCGGCTACAGGGGCTGGGGAAGTGGGATGGGGCCCGGAGAGCCATCCTGACCCAGAAAGAGCGGATCATCAAGCCCCTGAGGACTCCAATGACTAATGAGGATAGTGGCTCATCCTCACAGCTCCCTTGGATAAAGATGGCACCAGTTGGCCTGGCATTTCTGGTTGCTGGCTTAGCATATTTTAGATATATTCATTAGCAGGGTAAACAGAAATAAATGAATGAACATGGAATAGAAAAAGCAAGTCATTCTGGATCATTATATTTAAAAATTTTAAGTCAGTGACATATGTTCAAGATTATTTAGTACAACTATAACTGCTATAGAAAATGTTATCTAGCTACACTTTACAAATAGCTTTCATAAAAAATAAGTACATGTCATACTTCTAGTTGTAATATGAATACACACAAAAAGCTCATCATTAAAAGGAATCCCATGTAAACTGTAAGAATGTGTTTGTAACAAAGTATACCTAAACTGGTTTCCCAAAGCTATATTCTCCTTAAGGGAATTTCTAAATAAAATGTCACTTTATCATTGATTTTCTTTTCAATAATATATTTTCTTCCTCCTGGGAATTCCATCAAATTCTCATCTAGAATTAAAGCTGAAACTTTTAAAATTAAGTTTTTATTTTGTTATGCTGAAATTTATGGCATAGAAATTAAAACTCACAAGGAAAAATGTTTCAGGCATTTGTTTACTAGAAACTAAATATGTTTTTCCTTTAAGTTCATTAGAAAACAACCTTTCACTTTGAAGAAACAACTAAAGAAAAAGATGCAAGGTATTTAAGATGTTTCAATAAATTACTCTAATGTTTCAATATTTAGAAATAAGCAATTATGTGCTGCTACATTATATTAAGAGAAAGGCTAGATTGATGCCCAGGTACCAAACCCAACCACAAGCCGGCTGACCTGATCATTCTGCCCAGCTGCAGAGCAGCCCTTTCCTTACACGGGACAGACGTGATTTGGGGGCGCCAGAAAGGTTCTCTGCCCCCAAATGCCATCCCCCACTGACCAACTATGTGGAACCCTCCCCAGACTCAGCCTCTGTTATTTAGATGAAGGGCCTTCTCCCTGTACCCCTAATAATAGACTTCTCTGCTGCGTTCCTATCCTCCTGTGGAGGTCAGAAATGCGAGTTCAGTGTGAGCTTTGGGAAATGGATCACACAAAGCTATAAGACAGCCTGAGCAACAGAAGCTGCCCTGAATGCATGCAATGCGCCTGAACGTTTATCCAAGGCACTCCTGGGAAATCCTCGAAGAAAACATTTTTCAACTCCTTTAAACTCTCCATACGTTCACTTAGAGAAATTGCCAACATAGTTTTCTGAATCCAAGTAACTCCTGATGTTATAGTTCTGTAGGTGCCCATCCTAAACTTTAATTTTGATGATGTTGTTTTATGAAAGTTGAAAACCAAAAACTTGTTGAACTGATTCTAGAAATTACAGTTTTCTTGGAGATGAGGATGTGGCTTCAAGCCACAGTACCTTTTCTGCTCCAAAGGTGTTCAGTGTGTGACCCCTGAGAACAGCTGGTGAATACTCAGCTGTCCTTGCTTCTCCAGGCGTCTCAGACGCTGTAGGGTAAGGAGGTTACCCACGGTGCTTGAAGAGCCAGGGCTAGATGTGGACTCTAAAACCCACCTCTTTGGGAGTAATCTCTCAGACTCCATTAGGAAGCCCCAAGCACATACAGAGACCCCTCAGAACAAACGGATCCTTCTGTGAAGCCTAAGAAAGCCTCCACCTCTCTTTCTTCTCAGACGTCACCCAATGGGGAGCTGAGCCTAGTAAAAGCCGAGCAAGTACTGCCAACTAAGATGGATCTCCCCATGGGCAAGCCCGTGCTGAGGGCATGAGTAAGAAGGCATGTTATACGCTTAGTATTTTTGAGAAGTGGTTTTCCCTGAATCTTCGAAGGAGTCTATTTCAAAATAACAATACTTACAAATGTGAAAGAATTTGAAACATGAACTAATGACGCTATATAACGTCCTTGAGAGGCCAGGAAGTGTGAAGACCCCTTCACGTCTGAGGTGAGGAAACAGACGTGGGCTGGCATAAGGCACCATGGGAACTGGGACTGAACCAGGGACACCCAGAGTAGATCCTGTGCTTGGAACCACACAGCTGCACGCCACTGTTTACAAAGCCTTGAAGGAAATCCTACTCAATCAGTAACCAGGGCTGCAGGAGGTGGGGGCACCAGTAGCCCGGCTCCCAGTTCTCCCAGCTTACTGGAATTCCAGGAGCTATTACAGTGGGTGCCTCATACTTTAGTACCCCTGCTGGATACAAGTCAAAGCACGAACAGGTCCTTATGTGCTCAGAAAATCCTTAGCTGGTTAGGGCATTCTGTTTAATTAGCAGACAAAGCCGGCTGAAGTGAGAGAGGAAGAACTTTAAAAGATGACAGAAGGAGGGGCCTCCTGGAGACTCTTGCAAACACAAGGACAGGAGATAAAAAGTCCTTGAGTCTCAGCAATTACAGAAATCAAGGCCAAGAACAAACAGTTGTCAGAAACCCAGGTGCAAGGTCTGCCCCTGCCCTCCTCCCCTCCTTGAGTCATGAGAAACACAGGGGACCCTGGGGTGTGGGGGGGGAGGGAGGGAATCACGCTCAAATGTGTATACCCTAAGCTGTGAGAAATCTAACTGGGGGGAGCGCGTGTTAGGTGCTGCTAACCCTGCATGCTCCACCCGCTAATAAAATCTCCTTCCTCTATCTGAAGAGTTGTCTGAGCGTCTGATATCCTCCTCCGTTGGGTGTCACTTCCTGCAACAGAAGCTTCAGCCTGCTCAGAAGCACTCCCCAAGATAAGAAGCACTTACAAAATCAATGTCCCAAAATCAACTGCATTTTTGTACGCCAACAATGAAACTTCAGAAAGAGAGATGAGAAGATCCATTCCCTTT
>PVKE010030497.1:0-19594 GCA_004027555.1 Craseonycteris thonglongyai
ACGATCGACCAAAATTGGCCTCACGATCAACCGG
Organism: Craseonycteris thonglongyai; assembly: GCA_004027555.1. NCBI lineage: Eukaryota > Metazoa > Chordata > Mammalia > Chiroptera > Craseonycteridae > Craseonycteris > Craseonycteris thonglongyai. Next base: position 35 of record PVKE010030497.1, read on the forward strand.
TTGACCGCAATCGACTTGTTGGCCACCCCTGCTATAGGGCATACACCAAACCACCCTGAATTTATAAAGTTTTCTAACCTTAATATACTATTGGATTTGAACTAGGCTGGTTCAACTGAGTACATTCTCTAGGATGGGTTCTCCTGCTTTATTCATGTTTGTTCTGTTCATCTAGCTTCCAGAAATGCATGTTTTCCATTTCTTGTTATCTGGGTACTAGAATATTACTTCTCCTGTGTCCCTTCTCAATTATCCTTTGTTGCCTGACGTGACTCTTCCTGATGACAGTTTCTTAGAGTCCTTCTTATACAACTGACTCAACCAAAAATACAAGTCCAACTTGGGTGGCCTTACCTAGAAAATCCTCTTTATCTTATTTATTATCAATATGCCACATTATCCAATAAAAAAGCTTGGTTTGCCCCCTTTAGAGATTGACTACATTAAGAACTGTGGTTTCTGTAGGAACAAGTCTGGTAGCAAAGTGAATAACAAATCAAACCTAAGTATTAAGGTCAATAGTTGCATGTTTTAAATGTGATAGACTCCTTGAGAGTCCGGGGACAAATGGGGATGGAGGATAAGAGTAGATAAGGACATTTTCTTGTAGTGTGGCTGGGTTGGGATTTCAGTTTAAGTCTCTAGCTTAGAGTTTATTTGCACAACTAATCACTGAAGGAAAATTCATTACAGCTAACATGTATGCACTACTGAATAAGGAATTTCTGCTAATTTATAACTCTTAAATAGTATGCTATGTAGATCTTTGTTAATGATCAACTAATGATTGATTATCCAAAGTGGGCAATTATTATGTGCTTTGAAACAACAGTGAAATTTTAGCTGTGATGATTTTCACACAATTTTCAGTGTAACATTTGTATTAAATTTATAGCTTAAAAATTATATTGAAAAATAAGATTTAATGGAGTTCAATATAATTCTGACTCATCCAGTTGCTATTTTTCTTTCTTTCTTTTTCTTTTTTCTCAGACTATCAATACCCAAGACAACAATAACTAAAATGAATATTGGCAGGTAATAATTTGTTTAATGCATGGAGTAAACACAGACACACACAATGGAATAAAATAGCAAGAATGAAGGACTAAATGCAGTGAACAAATTTTCTTAAAAACTGCTATAAATGTTCCTTAAGTATTAAATATTAGGAATAAAACAGTTTTAGAGATTCTTTAAAGACACAGAAATGTCTCAGAACATTTAAAAGAGATTGAAGAGATGAAAGAAAAAATAAATCTATAAGGAAAAAATAATCTGAAAAGGTTTTAGATTTGATATAGATATATATTAGAAATGCCAAAATCAGTAAGGAAGTACTTCTAGATTTATAGATTACATAATTCTTCACATTCTAGGCAAAAGACTCTTCTAGGAAATGTGAGTTTAAGTCATTTGAGAGTTAGTTCCTCAGGAATATTGGATGGAATTTCTGAATATTTTAATAGTAAATGCCTATAGGTTACTCATATTTCTTAATCTATGCCTCCCTACTAGTAAGGGTTTAGTGCATCTGACTGGGAAAAACAAATTGGACAGGGCAGGTGAGCATTGCCTGCCCATTTCTGCCTGTTATCTTCAGGGGTTATCTTTCCTCTACTCATGATTCAATTTTTCAGCATCTTGGTTTAAAACCTAAATTTCCCCAATTAAGGCACTGATAATATCTTTTCTTTTTCCCTTTCTTTTCTTTTTCTTTTCCTTTCCTTTTCTTTTCTTTTCTTTTTTCCTTCCTTTCCTTTCCCTTTTCTTCCCTTCCCTTTCTTTTCTTTTTCTTTTTTTTTTTTTTTAAAGTATATCCACAATATGTGAATTCATAAACAGCCAGTTTGGTTTTTGTAGATTTTTCTTTTTTATCCTCTCCCTTTGCAACATTTCAAATTTCATAAATTTAATTATGTAGTGCTTCTATTGTAACTTTCCATTTTCTCTTTGAGAAGCTCTAGCTAATAGAGGCTATTTCTTTGAAACCTGTCACATAATTTTGTCTAATATATGTTAGCAGGTAATTTTATAGAAGAAGTAGTTAAGAGTACCAAATCAAGCATCATATTTAGAATTAGAAGAGCCATTTTCATTATCATCTTAACTTAGAGAATCAATCATGGATACATGTAAGAATTTAATAGTGTTCCTAATAATTTGTGTAAATTTCTACATACTACTCTCAGATCAGAAAAACAAAACAAAACAGAAAAAGAAGAAGAAGAAATTAAATGATCTCCACTGTTAAAATTTAAAAGCAGCACATGATGGGTGAGAGTATACCTGTTCAAAAATAGAGAGAGATATTGCAGAGACAAAGGTGGTCAATGTCTTGGTTCAGGATCTGAAGTTAGAATTTTATTGTCCTCCCTATCTCCACCCTGAGGAGAGGTTTGTGCCAGACAATTTCAGCTGATGCCATTAAATATTGAAATATCTAATTCTTCCTTTCTCATCAAACAACAAATGTATCATTATAATTTGACTTCCCATAATTATTGGAAAAAGGAGTTGGCTGAAGGATACAGCCATCTGTTTGTATTCTCCATAGTTCTCGTCTAAACTAGCCAATTGGATTTTGTTTCTTTATCTATCTTATAAATCTTTATATTTATTTTTTTACCTTAAATAACCTTGAAGTAATGGAGGTAATCTTGGTGAGCTGATGATGACAGTTTCTAAACCCACAAAACTGAAGCACAAAGTCTACTAGACCAAAAGAAATGAAAGCAATGCCATACTGTTGGGAGAGATCCATCTGGTCTTATGTGAAAATCCTTTCCATCATGATCATCGTGAGCGTTTTCTTGGCAATTTGTACAAGTGGTTGCAAGTTACTTAACATTCAATGTCTGGGTCAAAATTACTTTAGGATACAGCATAAATTTGTGAGTTGTAGGAGAACATGCTTTGTTAATATCTTAATGGTCCACATTTTTTCTGTTTTTTGTTTTCTCTTTCTCTGTGTCATTGTTAAATACTTTCTGTCACATTTCTGACTTTTCAGGGCTCTGTGGAACCCCCAGGTATATAGTGCTATTTATTATTCCTTCTAACAATCACAAATATTTAGTTAAAGCCTTTGTGATATCACTGTAAATTTCAACTAATTAGAAGAGTCAATTTGTTTATTGCCTGTTTCAGTTTTATTTTTCCATAACCTCCACTATAACTTAGTCTATTTATTCTTATCCTGTGATCTCATATCTTACTTACAGTACATCTGATCTAAACTATTTTAGTTTCCCACCAAATTTGCTGGGGAAATTGTTTTTTGCGTTACATTTCTATGCACAGGTAACTATTCCATTCTCTAAACAGAAGAAGGAATGAGGTAGTTTTTGGGGCATTCTGTGTGTTTTTCTCAGCTCTCACCACAAGAGAGAGAAAGAAGAAAAAAAAAGATAGTATTGACCATCCATTGTTGAGTTAATACATTAACGAACAGTGCTCATATGTAAGCCAGCTTCTTGATGTTCTCTCTCTCACTCTCTTTCACTCTTTCAACAGCTGATCCTTCTGCAATTTAAAGGTTAAATATAGTTCATAGTATTGACTGGTAGCCTACTCCTTTTAAATTTTACCCCAAGTTTTGCTTTTTCCTTCAACTTTATACCAAAAAATGATTTATTCTTTAAATCGTCCCTTTATTCCTATATCTTTTTCTTCATTGATTCAAAACATGAAAGAGAGAAGTAGTAGTAAATAGTACCACTCAAAATCTCCAACGTTAAAAGCATTCCAATTGTATATCATTATAACATTTTTAATTTTAAAATGTATACTTATAAAAAGGGCAATAAAATGTGCACATGATGAAGAATTAATTTTATTAACAGAAAACAACTTACTAACTCACTGGTTAATTTGCAAGTTTATTAATTAGATTATTTGTATTTGCAGAAAAATAGCTAGTTGATATACAAGTATATCCCATAAAACTCCCTGCCTCAAATCTCTTGCCAATTTCCCCAAAGCTGAAAACAAGAATTAGTCTCTTTTAATTTTGACAAGAATCCATTCTAGTACTAGGTAGTACTTAGAGACGTGAATTTTCTTGCAATTTGTCACTATAGGCATATTTATTTGTAGGCTTGACTTTGGCTTCATTTATTGGCACTTGGGAATTGCCACCACACCCTTAATGAAGAGGTGGCTAAGTCCTAATTTGCAATGTTGGGGATAGTGGAAAGAACCTAACATTTGGTTTTTCTGGAGTCATATTTACTTGAAAGGCAATTGTCCCTCTAGTTCACAGTAGGTTTGATATCTCTAAACATATGTAATACTCCATTTTCTTATTTGAAAAATGTAACTTATAATAATGTTAAAATTATTGTGAGGGTTATATTACTCTATAATCTACCAATCATCTATATATATATTATCTACCTAGCATCACCTAACTCAATGCATAGGTGCATAGTAGAGAAATTCAATAAATATAGACTAAATTTTTTCATTATTGCTATTAGTTTCAGTTAATGTCCAGGCTAACAAATAAGTCAAAATCCATGCCTCTGTTTAAATTAAAAACTCAACAAAAGCCATACATATAGCTGGAAACAGCCCTTTTGACATTAAATGATAAATTTATATATTGATCCCTTTAGGAAATGTTCTAGGAGTTTCCCAATACCTTGGAGCAATTCACAGGATAATCTATTATTTATTATAAAGAAAACCAATTGTTACCTTTGCCAGGTAAGAGACTTGCCCTTTAGAAACTATAGTAATTATACCACTTGATTGCCAAGAATGTGTGGAATTAAATAAAAAAGATCACCTTCTTAATTGGCAGTTAAAATGTATTCAGTTTTAGCATGTTGTTATAAACAAAATATGTTCAAAAACTGCTGAAAAGACCAATAAGAGTTGGACCAAAAAATTAAGAAGGTGTAACAGATCAGCCAAAAGCTAGTAGCAAAAAGAGGGAAGGAAAACCTAAACTTTTTTTTTTTTCTCAGTGAAAATTATATGTAAAGAGAATTTGGAAAATAATTCCAAATATGTGGCTTTTTCTAAGGATACTATAGTACAACAATAACTAATCTAACATTTAATTTTGTATAACAAATTATTAAAGAACTATTTCTCTTTATTTACGTGATACTTACAAGAAATTATTTCTTTTATACTCATGACACTTATAAATAATTATTATTATGATGTTTTTCAAAACCACCTCATGAGATCATAATCTAAGTGGCTATTCAAAAGTCAGAGAGGAGGAAGTTTAGCAAATAAAGTTTAGGCAGATATATTGTCACAAATAGGCAGGACCACAAGCAGTATGTTGGGGATAAAGTAAAATAAACAGTCACCAGAGAAATAAAATTTAGAAGAAGTTGATATAGAGAGGATTGGTGGTGTATGAAAGTTACCTACTGGCTGCCTACAATCAATGAGAACTGACTCTGTGTGGTGAGCACACAATGAGATGATGTATTATAGAATTAAACACTTGAAATCTATGTAATTTTACTAACCAATGTCATCTTAACAAAATTTAATTAAAAAAAAACACAAAAACTACATTTCTTCAGTGGCAGGTCTGAGCCTATATAGGTTAATCAATTTGGGTATCTTTCAGAGTTTGAGACCTGCAGACATAGGATCCTAACTATTTAAAAAATACTATTTGAATAACTGTGTCTTTAGAGATTTTATTAGTATTCTAGATGCTAGACCAGGCCCTTATTTTGTCCTCAGCATTCAAGTGGCCACATTTGTAGTCACTCTCTCTTTCCCAGATACATGTACCTTACAGGTAATGAATTCAAAATAAGAATTTCCAGATGGATAGTCTCCATTCTCATTCCCAATTATAAACTGACTTCTTATGTCATTACTCATAGAAAGTATGGTTTTCTGTGGGTATCAGCACCACAAATATTTACCCTGAAACACTTGAGAAGGATAAATTGAGAATAAACACTAATTTAGTTTAGTAATTTAAATAACCTTAAAAATCTCATTTTATTTATAACATATTTATAAGTCAAGAAATAGGATATGAAAAAATTCCAGAGAACCAAAATTTATGAATTATAAGATAACTTCTAATTGTCCAGAAAAAAATCAAAATAACATTGTTATTCAGTTTTTTGTGTGTTATCAGAACAGTCTTGTAACAGTACTCATTATATGATAACCCTACAGTCACTTCAAATAAAAAGCCTGTGATCATTGGAATGAATAAGTGCAAACAGCTTGTTGAAATAAATGGAACTGGTATTTATTTCAGGACACCAGAAGTTTTAACCAAGAAAAACAAATTCTGAGTGCCTTATTTAAGCATCTTAGTTTTTTGCATTTTTTTCTTTTCTTTTCCTTTTTTAAATCAGCAGAATAAACAGCTCTGAAAAACAGATGTGACATATTCAATTGATTTGTATCTGAGACATCTTGTAAGGATTTAGAAGTGACTGTCACAGAGCTGAGATATTCCCTTACTAAACGCTTCATTTATTAAGCCACCTTTTTGTCTGCAGGTGCAAACACAGATATATTTGTGTACTTAAGCTCTAAAATAACTGTGGGCAGGATCAGCAAAATAATGCTTCAGTTTTCTGTACTTTATATACTTTAAAATGTATTAAACTATAAAATGTCCAGTGCACTTTGTATAACAATTGATATGAATATTTATTTCCATTTACAAAGATTCACTGACAATAAAATCCAGGAAAAGTTACTGCTATCACATGCATCTAAGATATGGTTTGGCTAAAATTTTATTATTTTTTAATGCTTGCTTTTAGATGCAATTTGGGTTAAAATATCTAGGTATTACTCTTTGATCTAACCTAATAAATTTCTAAAATAAACTGTGCAGGGTGCTCTCAGAAAGGGTTGAATCAGATTTCTAAATGGTCACAGATTAGATTAAAGGTTTAAGTTCACTTTTGAGGAGAACTTTAAAAAGTAATAAACCTCAATCACGTTAGTTATATTTCTTTCTTATTCTTTTACATCACATAATACACAAATGGCATTTATTGCCTAAAACATAAAAGTATATTTGTATCATCAGCTAATGGTTTTGTTAAATTCTCTCAAATTCAGCCATAACAGAGCAAGTATTTATTATAAAATTGTGTCTGGATTTAAACTTGTCTCTAATCCTTTAATATTTCCCCAAACTGTAATAGTTCGATAAGTATCTGTCTATCACTTTATAACTAATAAATGTACCAGCTAGAACAAAAAAATGTGTGCAGAAAAATAAAGTCTTTTTGTATCATACTCTAATCTTGATCTGAAACAGACGTGCCTTCTCCATTTTTAAGTTCATCTTCCAGGACTTATTTTAAGGATCCATCATAGAATTGTAAGTGTTGTGTCCACTGGGATTTACACCACTTGTTCAGTCTGTTTATACTGAGTTAATTATGTGATAATCCCAAAGTATCAGAAGACATATGAAGTAATAAATGCCTACTTCTCTCACAGACATGCCAAGACTACATGGTGAGGTGTCACAGGATAGAAGACGATTTTATTACCTAATGTCATATTCTTCTGTATAGGGACTATTGCTATTAAAATATATTCTCTTATTTTCAGAGGTTTTATGCCTTTCATTGGATAAGTATTCTTTTGACAACTGATGTGATACTTCTGAAGGAAATTCAAATCCAAAGATAGGCATACAGAAAATGTTACAATTTAAGTAAGGGATTGACTCCGATTTAGCAAATTTGGTCAAATCTACTGACAAAATAAATAAAAATCTAGCTTAATTTGCTATTTGTTAAACAATATCTATGAATACATAAAGAAAAATATTCAAGGTGTCTTTATTTTGAACTGCACATTGATCCTACATGGGTGTGCAAATACTTGTGCACACATCTACACATGAAAAATAACAGAAATGATCCATTTGCTAATTTAATATACCTGGTTGCTTATATAAATGTTTATTAATCTTGTCTGTTTTGTTGACTAAGCAAGAAGGAGGTAAAATTCATTGTCATTGTATTAGCACTAAAGACAGTTGTGAAAGATGAGAAATATCTGAGGATATTTGTCTTAGAAATCTCATGAGTGATTTTCTGCTATAAATAGATATAAAATCATTTACAACAATTAAAAACTATAAAAACAATTGGCCAATCTAGAAAATTACATTAGGAGACGGCTAATCTCCTGATGAAATAAATAACTAAGAAAAAGTCAATTCAAAGGTAACTAGACAGTACTCCTTCAAAGATGAAGGACTTCCTTCACACCAATTTAAAGTGCTGATCATAAAAAACAAAGGTGTTTAAATGATACTGACAAGTTTATGAATGTGTAAAATTGGGAAATTTGGGAATGAGTCAAGTCCTGGTTCTGCTGCAACTAATAGTATGGAACATTTTACCACATTGACCATGAATTTTTCCCTTTGTTAAATGTGGGAATGTTGAAATAGTTTAGCTCTTAGATCTTGTTGTTCTAAAGATACATTATTTGAAGATTGGAATTCTGAAAACTGATATCATGCCTATGATTATTTAATTATGCCTTTAAAGAAGAGATAGATATTTATTTACCTTCACAAAGCATGTTTTATCCCCATGAGATAACTTTCTGACTCTTTGTCTACTAACTATTCCTTCAATTTTTGTTAAAATGCCATTTCCTCTTGGAGCCTTTCCTGATCATCTACATGAGTTACATTTCTCTCATGACATTCTATTTATTTTACTTATATTCATTATTGCTATGCTGTCCAAATATTAATGTGGTTGCTTATCAGTATGTAGTATACACTCAATGTATTAGAGTTTTCCGGAGAAAGAGGATCAATAAGTGTGTGTGTGTGCACGCGCGCGCGCATGTGTGTGTGTGTGTGTGTATGTGTGCGTGTGTGCGCGCACGTGCGCATGTGTGTGTGTGTGTGTATGTGTGCGTGTGTGCGCGCGCATGTGCGTATGTATGTAAGTATGTAATATAAGGAACTGACTCAGTTACAGAGGATAAAAAATCCCAAGATTTGTAGTTAGCAGGCTGCTAACCAGAACACTTTAAAACAAGGAAAGATTATGGCATAAATTCCAAGCTGAATGCACATCAAAAGTCCGGAGAAGACAGATGTCTCAGCTCAAAGACAATCAAGCAGGGAGTGCAAATTTTCCCTTACTCTATCTTTTGGTTCTATTCACACCTTTACTGGATTGAATGTGACCTCATATTAGTGAGAACAGTCTGCTTTACTCAGTCTACTGATTCAAATGTTAATCTCATCCAAAAGCCCCCAGAAAGACACACCCAGAATGAGGTGTCACCAGATATCTGGATACCCTGTGGCCCAGTCAAGTTGATACATAAAATTAACCATCACATTCAGTTAGTGTTTGTCAGATGAATGAGAGATGTTAAGATCTAAACGATGCAGGGAACCAGTAGTATAAAAAGTAGTAAATAGCATTTTGAACAAATGAAACTACATGCAGTGACATGGAAATACTTAAGAGCTGGGCACACTAAGGAACTGAAGGAAATCAAGGTGCTTGGAGCTTAGTGAGTCAGATGGAGAGTGTTGTGATGAATTCTGAGAGGCTGCAAAGGGACCAAGTTATGTAGGACTCCACAGTTTCCTCTTTTTCAAAGTGTGATTCACAAACCATAAACATTAGCATTTCTTGGAATCTTGTTAAAATTTACAGCCTGAAAACTCACCCTACACTCATTTCACCATAATTTGCATTTTAACGTATTCCAGATTTGTAAATTTTGTAGGATATAGTGATAGATTATATATAGGTGATGATGACTTAAAGATAACTTCCAGATTTTATGGCTTGATCAAAGGGTTAATAAAGGAGTCATGTGTTCAGATAGAGAATTCTAAGAATAAATTTGACAGGTTTTTTATGTGTCTGTGTGCGTACATGCCTGTGTGTGTATGTGTGTGTGTGTGTGTGTGTGTTAAAGAATTCGTGTTTCTAGTTTTGCCTTGCTATGTCTGAATTGACTATAAGAAATCTGAGTTGTGATATCCAGTGTGCAGGATACAAAGGTCTAGATCTCTAGAAAAATAACTGAACCTTATTAATAGGGCAGTGAACTAGGAACATGTGAATGACTTAGAATAATATTAAATAGTTCAAATGAATGCTAAGGAGAATCTACAAGTATTCCTTAGAAGCAAAAGTTTTAAAAATAAAATTTAAGAGTTTGATCTATTGAGAAGATGAAACTAATTCAAGATACACAAAAGCAGACAAAAAGGTCAAAGATGACTTCAAAGTTTCCACTTGTGTAATTAGAGTATGTGCCAACAGAGAAGGAAAATACAAGAAGACATTTAAATGCATACACAATATACTCTGGAAATAAGAGTTTGAATCATCAACAGGATATTCATGTGAAGAAGTGATTATATACATTAAAACATACACACACAAATATACATGTGTAGGTGTGTATAAAAATGAACCTCAGGATACTGCCTTAAATATTTGGAAGCCATGTTTGTGAAGAAATGAATTGAGCCCTGGATCTAGAGCTTCACTTTTTATTGGCTCAGTTGAATTCCATTTGTACTCAATAGAATGGGCTCTTAAAGTCAATACCCCACTCCAAAGGGGTGGCTGGTCATTGTTTAAGTGGCATCGGACCCAGGGAACGTATTGAAAAAACAAACAAAAAATTCTGGCATCCACGAAAAAGTGAGATAAGATTTGAGTGGTTGAAGATTCTTTTTTTGTTTTGTATTGGTAATAGGAAAATCCCTAGAATTTTGAAGGGAATTAGAATGACCTGATATAGTAAGATTCAAACTGCATGCAAAAAAAGGAATAAGCATTAATGTGGCTTGGCGCTAGATTTGGTGTTTGCCTGGATATGAAGATCAGAGAAGTTAGCATTGCGGAGAAGAAAAGATGATATTCAGATGGCCTCAGTGTAGCCAGTTAAAATATTGAATTACATTCTCACAGGTTGGAAATTTGCTTTTATTTTGAACCTTCAAAGGATGATTCCCACCATGTAAACATACTACATCCCAGCAACTTCTGCCCCATCTTCCAACTTCCTCAGAATCAAGCAACCTAATAACAGGTTAAAGCTTTGATCAGTAACAGGTTGTCCGTATCCTGACTCTATGAGTTACTTGTGTTCATTCTGATTGGTAGGTGCTCATAGAAAATGGGCTGCGTGGCCCTTGCTCTGTAAACTCCCAGCAGAGGGAGCCCTAGGAGGGGACTATCAACTGACATGGCACCTTATATGAGTAATGACACTTAATGCAACTATGAAGTACTGATTGAACTATAGAACACCGAACTCTTTTGCCTATCGACACTATTAAATATTTTAATAAATGAGACCTAACATTAATCCATGTCCTAAATGAACATTAGCTCATTTGAGTTCTATAAATAGTCAATTATATTGAGAACTATAATTGTACAAATAAAAAACTGAGGTATATTGAGATTTTAAAAATGTAAATGACAGAGTTTTGATTTGAATCTTAATAGCCAGTAGCAGAATCTCCACTTGTAATTGTGCTAATGCCACCATTTTTATCTGGAGAAAATCCATTTATTTTTATATGCTTTCAAATAACTCCAAGTTCTAACCACCCTTTTGAGTAACTTATCAGTTTCTCCAATGTATATGCACACTGTACATGTTAATAAACTTTTTCTTTTGTTAAAAAAATTAATAAATGACATTTATACAGCCAATAATGAAAATAATGAATATAGTAAATATTAGAGATAATTATAAAGTGTAGAAAAAAGTGAATTTATATTATTAATTCACCAGAAACTGAGGCAGGATTCAGTACCATGAAGAATGATCATTAATGATGGCAAGGGTGTGAAGAAGATAGGTTTGGACAAAGCTACAGTTAGTTCTTAACATGCAAAAAATAATAATAAAGGGACTCATTTTAAATGGTCAGTCTTTTAATTTAAAGACATGAAGTCATCTAAAAAGAGAAGAAGTAGTTTGAAGAGAAACTGGAAACTTTGAAAGTAGTGCTGAAGTGAATGGTGTGGAAACATTCAAATCGTTCATCATCTACCGGCCACCTTCATTTATGAAGGGATTCCTATAAAGAAATAGCGGTACTTCCACTTTTTATGCACTCTAAACAGGGAATTTGTTATAGGGAGTACTTTATGCACAGTTCTTAGTTTTAGGAATAAAGATTTTCCCAGATGTATTAGATAAAAGCTTAGAAAGGAACCACAATGACACCTGGCAAGAGCAAATATTTAATCCAATGTTCGCTCTTCCAAAAGCTTTGTCCAACCCAACAAGCTAATGTTGTTTATTATTTTCATACTTGCATGGAGTATTCAGTTATTTTTTTCAACAAATAGCACCTTACACATTAAACCACTTACCCATTTTCACAGTTCAAATGCACCTCTAAAAATACATCATAAGGTTTCATGTGTTCACTTCAAGGAAAAAAAGGTTGCAGGCTGAATTAAGTAGGATATGAATGAGCAAGCAGAATAAACCAGTAAAATTTAATTAAGCAATTTAGCACTCCATAAAAGCAGCAACACATAAAAGTAAGATCGAAACAGCGGGGGAGCTGTGAACTGTGATTCCAATCTTTTAGGAATCTAGAAAGGGACACTGGGTACAGCAAACAGACATGCTGTTTCTATACATAGTAAATTTAAACACAAGTAGTAATTGAATGGCTTTTACATATGGAAATTCTGCCCACTGTATTCTTTACTTTTCCCTTTCGCAGATGGGACAAAAAGAGTAGACACAGAAGTAACTTCGTATATAACAAAAAAATTACTATAATTAGACAGGAAAATGGTCTGAGACCAATTTTCAAAACAAATGCCTGCCACAGATAATCACTAACTAATCTCACAGAGATAATAAAAAAGAAAAAAAAATTAGAAGCTCAGAGGTGAAAAATATAAGGCACTTCTGCCTTAAAAGGACTGAAAGGATGAATAGCATCCTTTGCTTCCATAGCAGTCATTTCAGAAATTTGACTTGTATTTTAAAATCTCAAAATTATGGTGATACCGTAATCCTTTTTTAATTTTTATTGTTTTTTGACAGAGAGAGGGAGAGAGGGACAGAGAGAGACAGAGAGACTGGGGAGAGCCCAGAGCAGTCTCCATAGTTGACAATATTAATTTTCCATATAGTTTCACTAAACAGGTGGGTGCAGAGCGGTGCAGGCCCCAGCAAGAACTGAACTGGGGGCACACCCCAGTTCAGCATATGGGTCCACCTGGGCCGGAGCCGGGATTCGATCCTCAGGCTCCAGGGCTGCAAAGCAAGAGCTTATGGTAACCCACTGAGCCATCCCAGCTTTCCCCCTAATTCTTTTAAATAAAATTTGATCATCAAGTTGCCTGTAACCTGGCCATTTCTAAACTTACTTCCTGTTAGCTCCTAAAATTTTCTCAGAAAGTGTCTTTAACTGAAGTTACTTTAAATATTTAAACATTGAAATTCAAAAATCAAAATTGAATGATTTAATATTTAATCAGGGACTTTGTCTCAGGCTCTTCTAAATTTCAATGACACATCAATAGACAATACAAAATTGTATCTCATTTACATATGACTTTACATGTTTTTACTCTCTGATTATTATTTTTCATTGATAATGTATATATTATATAATTATATATTATGCTATTTTAATTTTAATTTGTTTTTTGTCCAATATATTTTGTAAATTGCTTTGACCGTTTGTGGTAGAAGACAAGGAATAACAAAGTAGGTGCATAACTAAAGATCATAGTATATCAAAATAGAGCGATTGACACCAAATATAGTTTCATTTCCCCACTGAGAATGGGTAGTTTTTTAGCAGAAAACCATATACCGTTCTTTCCCCAGCTATCTTACAGGCGTTTACATACGTAATCATAAACACAAGGTAAGAATTATTTAGCTTATTATACGACTCAAGTCACTCATCTTATTTTAATAAACATTGAATATTTATTCTAACTTTTAAAAATCAATTTTACTTTTTTTAAATGAAGTGATTTATTTATATTAAAAAGTAATTTTTACATGGTGTACTGAGAGAGGGGGAATGAAAACCTTTATAATGCAAATAATGTTAAGGTTTCCTTTGACAATTATGCTTGAGTCTTTGTCTCATTCAAATTTGTGTTCCTACTTTGAGGTAATTACCTCTATCAGCTTGATGTGTTTGAGATATTTTACAATGTATTTATACTACCTCACACACACATTGCCAATGTATGATGCTATAATGCAATTTTATATGTGTATTTGTCTTGCTTGTATAAAGATATCATGTTCGTGTATGATTCTAAAATGTGCAATCTTAAACTTTACGTATCAGTGAATGGAGAGTCCCTTCCTTTTTAAACTGCTGCATAGTATTCCATAGTATGTATAATGTTAAAATATATTTATATATTTACTTAATATACATAAATGTTTTCTATGAGCAATTGGCCTATAATTTTGCCCACTTTCCTAATTTCCCATTTTTATCTTTCTTTAATAGAGTTATATTAATTCTTTGTCTATTCTGAAAATAAACAGACCTTTTAATGGTTTAAAGATTTCATGATGCTATTTGCCACATAGATATTAAATTTGACATTGTAATATTATAATATTTTTCTTTATATTTTATGAAGATCTTTCTTACTCCAGACAGTTTTTATGTTTCCAGTATGTTCCCAAACTTTTAAAATACTTAGATATTTAACTCATATAAATTTTTTTTTGTTAGTTCTCTTGTTGGAAACCACTGAATCACTATATAGGTTAATAGAGTGGCTCTGACATCTTTATAATATTGATTCTTTTCATACATGAACATTATATAGCTCTCCATTTATTATTCATTGTATCTTATTGTCTTTAATATTTTCTGGTTATGTTTTTACTTTTGATTAAAAGTTTTTCATATTTCTTGTTAGTTTAATTTTTGAGTATTTTAAGGGTAAAAATGACATTTTTTATTATTTTTGCTATTTCTTGAGTGACAATTTAAGGGACAACATTGATTTTTGTGAGATCTTATAGCCAACACTTATTGGACTTCTTTTAGTTCTGTTTTAGTCATTATGTTAGGATTTATAAATAGGCTAGATTTTCTGCAATAATGAAATTTGCATATTTTTTTCAAATGTTTTTATCTCTCATTCTTTTGTCTTGTCTTACTGTACTGGCTAAAATCTCCACCATGATGTAAGAGAGAGGTAGTGGCAGTGGGCATTCCTTGATTTTTCATTTTAATGAAATTGCTTTTTGGTTTCACTATTAATTATCATATTTGCTAATATCTTCCTAAGTTAAGGAAGTTTTCTGCTATTCCTAATTTGTTTCTCTTGGCATTAATTAAAATAATCATGTGGATTTTCTTCTTTGTACCACTAATGTAATGAGTTTTACTAGCAGATTTTTCATCTTTTTTTTTTACAATTTATTTTATTGTATTTGACAGAGACAGAGAGAAGGGGGAGGGCCCAGAGCAATCTCCACACAGATGGGCAGGGACCATGCAGGGCAGGAGCTGGCCTTCTGCATGGGAGGCATGCCATGCCCCCTTGAGCCAGGGGCTGAAAGGGGAAAGGGGCAGGGACTGAACTGGGACCTCCTGTATGAGAAGCACACCTCAGTTCAGCATTTGGGTCCACACAGCCTGGGGCTGGGACTCGATCCTCCGTCCCTGAAGATGCAAAGCAAGTGCTTAACTTGCTGAGCCATCCTGGTTTCCCCCACATTTTTCTAACGCTGCATCATTCTCGCAATATTGTAATGATCCATTTATTGTCAAAACATTTTTTCTCTTTACTGTAATATAGATGGAAAGGAAATATCACTTTGTCCTTTTTGTCTTTTTTTCTGATTATGTGATTAGTTGATTATCAAAAACTTTGATAATTGTTTTTAATCCTATAAAGAACTATCATTCTCTTTATTTTGGAATAATTTCACATTGTTTACATTTACATTTTACAGTTATAGAACAATCACAAATATAGTATATATAGTTACAGTATACTTCTCACCCCGTTTAACATCTTACATTACTGTGGCACATTTGTCAAAACAAAGAGACTGCTATCGGTACATTACTACAAACTAACTCTAGCATTCATTAAAGTTCACAGTGTTGTATATGGTTTGTGATGAATGTGATCTATATATTTTAACACATACATAATTATGTTTCTGGTAGCCCAGTACTATATGGTCAATTCCTTAATCCTCAAAATTTCCCAGCACATTCTGTGATAGTCAATTATTCTTCCTACCCTTAACTGTTGACAACCTCTAACCTATTTTTGGTCCTCATAATATTTGCCTTTTCCAGAATATCATATGAATGGAGTTCCTGCAATATGTAGATGTTGGGGTCTGTCTCCTTTCACTTATTGAAATATATTTAGTATTCCCCCATATTGTTGCATGAATCAGTAGCTCATTCCATTTATCCCCAAAATAGAATTTCACCGTATGCCTCTTCCACACTTTATCAATTCTTCTATTAATGGGCATATTGACTGCTTCAAGTTTTTGGTTATTATGGACAAAGTAACCATCAATATTCCCACACAGATTATCCGTGAGTAAATTTTCAAATCTCTTAGATAACTAATAGTGCGATTGCTGGGTTATATGGTAAGTCTGTTTAATTTTATAAAAATCTGTCAAACTCTCTTCTAAAGTTGCTCTACCATTTCATAATCTCATCATCAATGAATGAGAGTTCGTGTTGTTCTTCCTCCTCACCAGCATTTGTCATTGTCAGTTTTTTATTTTCATTTTAGGCTTTCAAGTAGATGAGTAATTTTTCATATTTCATTGTGGTTTTATTTTATATTTTCCAATGACAAATGATTTTGAACATTTTTCATGCTTTTATTTGTGATCTCTATTTCATCTTGCCATCTGTGTATATACCCTGTGAGGTAGCTATTAATTTTGTTATTATTAACTCCATTTTACCAATAAGGAAATTGAGAATCAGAGCAGTTAATTACTTAGTAAGGTCATGTAATTGGGAACAATAGATTTCCAGTACTCTCTTTTTAAGTAATATATCTACAAAAATTAACAACCCAATTACAGAAATGCCATCAAAGTCCATAATATATATTTGCTTATACTTCTCACCTGATCTCCACCTCTTTACTTAAGAAACACCCACTAAATCATAAAACAGAAAATCAGTTCACAAAATCAGAAATAGGATATTAAAAACCTAGGAGATTAAATGTAAATAGTGAAGAACTGTCATCAACATCAAAGCATCGAGTTAGCATAGGTAACTGCTGCTGTGAAGAAAAGGTTACGTATGCACTAAGTATTTTTAGTTAAGTTCTTTAGTCTCTGTGACTTTTGAGAAAACTGTTAAAATAATGATTTACATCAGCAGTGTCTAACTGCTTAGCTTCCCCGGGCCACACATATATAAAATACACTAACACTAACAATAGTTGACAAGGAAAAAAAAAAAGATTGCAAAAAATCTCATAATGTTTTAAGCATTTGTATTGGGCCTCAATCAAAGCCCTCTTGGGCAGCACGTTGGACATCCTGATCTACAGCATGCTACTTTGTGCTTAAGTAGCACTGTCTTTTCTTCTAGGCATTTCCTGACTTGTTATTTGCAATCCCTATACTTTGCACTCTCTTGTTTCTTGTTTCTTTTGTCTGGCTATGTGCAAAGTGATTTAGCCTAGGTGCAATGTCATATTTTGCCAGTAGTTGCTCCAGAATGAGATGTGATGATTCTCCTATTTTATAAAATTATTTGTTTGAAATGAGGGTCTCCCACACAACTATACATACAGACCAGCTGTTTTTATGCTTTACGGAGTTTAAACAAATGCTCAGATTGAATTGATTATCATCTATTTTAATCTCCTCATGCATTGAAATTGTGGTCATCTGTGCCTGTTATGTTGATTGGCTTAATTTAAAGAAAGGAAAACCAGTCCTCATTCATGTTTCATTCTATCTTTTGCATTATGTTTTAAACTAAAATATAAGATATTTCCCTAATGTGCTATAAACTAGATCAATATATTTATTTACAAACCTAGAATTGTACAAACTCTTTCATTCTGGATTATATAATCTTTTCTAAGAAAACAATATTTGACTATTCTGTGTACTAATATCTAAAAATAAACCTTTCATACTTAATCATAAATGTTAAAACTTCTCATTAATTTTTGTTTAAACCTGAAATTTAGTGGTCAAAACAAAACTGTACTAAATTAATTTTTATACATATACTTCATAGGTAATAAACACCACTTAAATATATTATAATATATTTAAATACATATCAATGCACAATTTTGTAAATTACAAACATATTTTTAATTAAATGTATATGTGTTTACTGACAGAGATATAATTATTAAATAGTATTTAATAAGGAATATGCTGACTATGAGTGCATCATAGAATCGATCTCTCTTTATGGGGAAAAATAAGTTCAGCTAACCATTTTATTATAAAAGCATGCCTGGCGAAATAAAACATAGACAGAATAATTATATTATTTTTCAGTGTTTTTCTCCTTTATATTATGCTTCATTATAGCTTTGGCTGATTGTTTTGATCAATGGGCTAGTAGAGTGAATGAATGCAAAAAAGGATCTCTGATGTGCAATTTCTTAAAAGTTATACTAGATATTGCAATAGTCTTATAAACACTTTCTATAAAATGTCTAACTTTTTAAATCAACACATACCAACCTGTATTTTAGAATAGCAGTTGTCAAGTACTTCTTAAAATATATATGTACTTTTGTTTATTTCCGTGGGGTATCACAATCTATTACATTGAATACTGAAATGACATGAACAAATTGATCTCTAAAAGCTTTTTTTTGCAACTGCTATTTATTTTTATGATATATAACATACTATAAAATGTGATAAGTGATTTGTTACTTTGGTCATTTGTATTTACTTTCTTATAGTTTCAGAAGAGAATTAACTATCTTATTGCTGTGTTAGATTAGTTTTTCTTTTTGTCTGTGATATCTCCTTTTGTATGTGATATATTGTTCTCATATACTTACCAAAGATAAAATAAAATAGAAGATACTGATAAATTTTATTTTTTCAAAATCTAAGTTAATATGCTGAGATATACTGGGAGATAATAAATTGTATGTTCAATGAAATATGGTTTAAAAGATTAGAGTGAATGCTACTTACTTTCCTGTAACTCAAGTAGGTATCTGGTAATGAGATCTATTAAAACCACTTTCAAATGTCCTTTTCTTTGTTTTTTTTTTAAAATATTTATCTTATTGTTTGACTTGAGAGAGAGAGAGAGAGAGTGAGAGAGAGAGAGAGAGAGAGAGGAGGGCCTAGAGCAGGCTCCACAGCCATACATCATTAGTTTCGACATAGTTTTATTCCATGCTTGAGTGTGGAGCCGCACAGGGCAGGAACTGAACAGAGGGCCTCCTACATGGGAAGCACAACCCAGTTCAGCATATGTGTACACACGGCCTAGGGCTGGGACTCCATTCTTTTTTTTTTTTTTTTTTTTTTTTTTTTTTTTTTTTTTTTTTTTTTTTTTTTTTTTTTTTA
>PVKE010030498.1:0-19585 GCA_004027555.1 Craseonycteris thonglongyai
AACTGGGGGAGCTCCCAGTTCAGCATATGGTTCTGCACGGGCCGGGGCCGGGATTCAATCCCCAGTCCCCGGCGCTGCAAAGTGAGCACCTAACCCACTGAGCCATCCCGGCTTCCCCTAAACATTTTTTTTTTTAAGATTTATTTATTGTTTTTGACAGAGAGAGAGAGAAAGAGACACAGGGTCAGAGACAGAGAGAAGGGGGAGGGCCTAGAACAGTCTCCATAGTTGCACATTATTTGTTTTTTCACATAGTTTCATTCCACAGGTGGGAGTGGGGCTGCACAGGGCAGGAACTGGGCCTGGGTCTCGCCCCGGTGAGAACTGAACTGGGGGCACTCCCCAGTTCAGCATATGGGTCCACACGGGTCGGGGCCGGGATTTGATCCTCGGTCCCCGGGGCTACAAAGTGAGTGCCTAACCCACTGAGCCATCCCGGCTTCCCCAAGATTAAACATTTTTAATGCTGAAGTTGATTGAGGATGTTAAAGGAACGCTTTGGGCCTGACTCCATAGTACCGATTGGCATTCTCCACCAACAAGGATATGTCATTGCTTGGAGCCTAGATCCTGTGGGGGGCCTTCAGCCATGTTGGGGTTGGCAGCAATAGAGCCAGCCTCACCAGAACCCATGTCCAGAATGCCAACCTGTGCCCGGCTGGATTCCCAATACCCAACCCCCTCCTAATGCTATGCTTCTCCTGTCACTCCCCTGCCCCCTCAGTGTCACCACCTCTGAGACAGCTTTCATGTGCTCCCAGGCGCAGCTGATGGCTTTTCTGGGAGCAGCAGCCAGGCATTGAGGGCTGACAGCCCCCCAAGTTCCTTAGCTTTTCTGGGTATGTGTCTCTGCCGCTGTGAACTGAAGGTGCTGGTGCCCGCTGATAGAGCAGGGATGAGGATTCAATGAAGTAAGTCCTCTATCTTCTGTCCACAGTCTTGTCTTGTTCAGGATCCTCTGTTATGCCTCGGACTCCCCACTGCAGGAAGGTTGTCCTGGGCAGGGCCGGGCTGTCTGCAGGAGGTGTGATTCCCTGGCTTCAGTAACAATGACACTCGGCTGACAGGCCCAGGGAGAGGCCAGCTAACCCAGCAGTTACGAGTCTGATTCCCAACAATTCTGGGTTTGAATCCCAGGAATTCCATTCTATCCCTTATTAATTGTGGGACTGTGGATGGATTAATCTTGACCTCCTGTGAAATGGAGGATAATGTTATTAATAGTACCCACCTTAATGGGCCTGACACATACTTGGCTGGGTTGACCAGACCTTGTCTAGTCCCATCTAACTTACCTTATCTTTAAAGATATATTTTATTGTTTGAAAGGTGTATGTGTGAGAGACAGAGACAGAAAGAGAGAGAGAGAGAGAGGGAGAGAAAAGGGGGAGGGCCCAGAGCAGTGTCCATAGTTGCACATCATTACTTGTGACATGGTTTCATTCCACACAGGTGGATGTGGGGCCATGTGGGGCAGGAACCAAATTGGGGACCTCCAGCGTGGGGAGCGAGAGCTTTGGCCACCACCCTGTTGTATAGAAGTTCAGCATGTGGGTTTGCACGGGCTGGGGCTGGGATTCGATCCCCAGACCTCATGGTTTCAAGGCAAGTGCGCAACCTGTTGAGCTACCCTTCCTGGCATCTCCCAGATGTATTGTTTTCAATGGGACAAAAAACAAGGTACTGTCCAGTTTCAAACTGTATGTACGGTCAGCCTGGTCACTTCGTTAGTTGCCATAACGATGCTGATGCTGTGGTGTGGAGAGGGGCTGCTGGTGAAGTGAGGTCAGGGGGCGAATTTACAGTCTTCACCCAGTTGCATCCAGTCATGTGAGATCTTAGAAGAGATGCCACATCATGCCCCCAAATGCAACGGGGAAACGTAGCTTAGCTGAAGAAGGTGTCAGCTCCCTCCTACTTCCCTCTCTACTCTGTTGGAGAATAAATCCTTCCAATTTGATGAAGAACTTCTGGATACTTCTATTTACAGGACACCATACAATGTACTACAAGAGACACAACGTGGGTGTGATGTGTGCCTTCAAGCATGAGCCCTGGAGTGGGAGCCCTTAGATTGAGTCTCAGCTCTCTGTCTAGCTCTTTGGCGTCGGCAAAACCACTTACCCTCTCTGAGTTTCCATTAACTCATCTTTTACATATAAATAATGATCTTACAAGGTTATTGCAAAAGTTCTCGGTCAACTGGGGGGTACTGTGCAATGAAAGCTTAGAGGGAAGGGAATTAGACTTGCCCACAGTTCGGTTGTACAGTAGAGGGTGGGCTGTGTTGAGTGCTGTGGGATATTAAAAAAAAAAAAGGTCACAGACCATGGCAGAGGGACAGTTCATTACCTGTAGGATGATGGTTGGCTCCTTGGAGGGGATGTTTGAGTTCACGGCTGATGCTTGGGGCCAGAGGCCTTGGACCCCGGGTTAATGAAGAAACACTTGCCTCCCTGCACTCCACTGTGCCCAGCCACAGCCTGGAATGGGAACCACAGGGCAGGGGGACTTTTCCAAAAAGTCGTGTTAATGTGCTGTATCCGTACAGGGCAGGCGATCGGCCTCACTCTGTCCTGAGAGGGTGAGGGGCCGTGTTTGTAGCAGCTGTTGGTGGAGGTGGGAGTGACTCTGGAATTTTGCAGGAACTCAAAAAACCAGGGACAGCTGTCTGGCTGGGTAGACTCGTAGGGATGGCAGAGCCTGCTGAGTGTTTGTGTCTCCCTGTCTGCCCAGCTCCCTGCCTCAGAGAGGCCAGCAGAGGGGACCAGGGAATGCAGAGACTATTTTGCCCCAGGAGGGTCATCCGCTCCCATGAGGATTCCACACATTTGTATCACACGCTTACCACTTAGAGCGTTTCCCTTAGACCCTGTCCTGTGAGGGCAGAAACCGTGGCCAGAGAACGCCCCCAACCTCCCCTCACCTCAACCCAGCAAAGGCAGGCCGGGGACCAGTGGCGAAACTCTGGGTTGGCTCTGTGCTCTTGAGGGCTCCAGGCTGCCCCAACACTACCTCAGCTTGTGACCTTAACAGCTACTCCAGGCCCGTGCTCAGTGCCCTGGAGATAAGAGGTCCATCAGACACAGTCCCTCCCATGCATTGGTAGGTAAGCATCACATCTGGAAAATGCAACAGGAGGGGTTACTTTTGAAGGGAGGAATCAAGAAAGGCTTCGTGGAAGAAGTGGCACTTGAAGCAGGCCTTGAAAGACAAGTAAGACTTCAGTGAATGAAAATGTATATAAAGACATTGTAAGCAAAAGAAACAGTGTAGTAAAAGTATAGAGATGTACTTCTCCTCATACACACACTCCTGCCCCTGACCACACACACACACACACTGGGAAAGGAGGAATAATCTAGAATGCCTGTAGCAACCTCACATGGAGGAATGGAATCCGAGATAAGTTTGGAAAGTTGGGGGTGGGGAAGCAGACCATGAGGGGTGTTGGACACGTCCCTGAATACGCCATGGAAGGTTTCTCAGAAGGGGTATGACAGGATCCAGCTGTGCACACTGCAGCATAGAGGACAAATGAGCGCCAAGGAGGGGAGCCAGGAAGAGGCTGTGACAGTTCTGCTAAGAGGAGGGAGCCACAGAGCAGCACGTCCAAGGGGTCGAGGGGGACGGCAAGTGTTGGCCACCTGGTAGGTGAGGGCATGGAAGGAGTCAGGGCAGTGGTGAGCTCGTGAGCCCAGGCAAGCGGTAACGACCAC
The DNA here is from genome assembly GCA_004027555.1 of Craseonycteris thonglongyai. Classification (NCBI taxonomy): domain Eukaryota; kingdom Metazoa; phylum Chordata; class Mammalia; order Chiroptera; family Craseonycteridae; genus Craseonycteris; species Craseonycteris thonglongyai. Next base: position 3,720 of record PVKE010030498.1, read on the forward strand.
GGCACGTGTTCTGCTGAGACATGTGTCGCCCTCTGCTCTCTATACGTTGTTGAGTAGATTTTCATCAGGCATTCTGTGGTGTACGCTATGGTTACCCACACTTTGAAGATGAGCAACATGAGCTCCCAGCCAGTTGGGGGGACCAAGGTGAGGACAGGGTCAAGAGCTACACTATTGATGGTGGCCGGCACACCTGGTACTCAGGTACCAGCTCCTGGGTCAGAGGGACCCCATAGCCCAGCTGCACTGCGTCCCTTGGTGAGTGAAAGGCAGGAGAGGCCCCCAGCACAGAGGCAGTGGCTCTGCACATGGTGGGTGGGTGTGTGTGGCAGAGGTAGGTGGGACAGAGCAGGTGAGCGGGAAGGAGAGCTTTACAGAGGGGTCGGGCCCTGCACTGGCCGAGTGGCAGCAGGGCTGGCTCAGGGCCTGCCTGCCGTTCTTTCCAGCTCACTGCTCCCCGCCCGGCCTTTGCCCTCTGTTTGTGGGCAGCAGGTACGGCAGGTTAGGCACTGGGGGGAGCATCCAGTGGAGCCGGGGTGCGGCCATAGGAGACGGAGGTGGCTGTTCTTGGCACATGTGGAGCTACCTCTCTCACGGGCTGGCTCCTCCAGTGGAGACCTGGAGAGGCTCCTACAGGCTGGAATGAGGATTGAGCCTGGGCAGAGGGCTCCCGCAGTGCCACCTGCCACTGCCACCCGCCCAAGTGGGGAGGAAGTGTCATGAGCCAGCCTGGCACGGAGCCGGAGTACACACTGCGCTGGCGGTGGTGGTTTAAGTGGACGCCAGCTCCCCACACAGTTATGCGAGCTGTCACAGGGGGCCCAGCACGCTGGGAGGGGTGACCGAGGTGGGGGTGTAGGCCCCAGATCTCCCGGGAGCAGCGCAGATGGGGCAGCGTGGCCGTGCGCTCCCGGACCTGCCTGCCTGCTGATGTGGGTCGCATCAGGGTGCACCTTCAGACTCCAGGATGCCCAGAGCCCGGGGGCTTTGCTTTGGCAGCCTGAACGTCCTCTTTCTGGCCCCTTAGGCTTAAGCCCCACTGCTAGTGCGTCTCAAATGAAGAATTGCCTTTCCCTGTCGTGCTCCGGCGTCCGGCACGGTGGCCGCACCCACATTCCCAGGTGGCCTGACCCACTAGTCACGGCTGGTGTTGGTTCCATTTGGTGGGTCTTCGCATCATTCCATAATAGCTCCAAATACGTGACAGCATCACCCCGGCCGCATCGCCCGTTGCTGATTGGCCCTGAGAGGCGCTGACAGGTGTGCAGTGTCCTGTTTTTACTGCAGAGAGCCAGATGAGAAAGGGGTAGATGAGTCATTGGACCGAATGTGTGCTGGTTCTGAGAGACAACACCGGAAGTCCATGAGGCTTTTTAAAAAATCTCTTATGTTATTATTTTTGAAGTCATGTGCTCCTTTCTCCTTAAAAATGTGGTATTCTGGATAACTGAGGTTTCCTTCTTTTTCATTGAGGTTGTACGTATCTATGGTGCCCATTCAGCTGGGTTATTTGCATCTATTGATCATCCATTTTGCATTCCTACCCCAGCCCTTTGTTTCTTCTTTGTCAGCCATGCAAGAGAACTTGACTTTGGAAAGTCTCTTCAGGTCTAGAAGAATCCTGCTCCCATTCCTTACAATTATAATGCTGGCATCTGCCAAGTGCTCCCCAACTTGGCTGAGGAAGGAGCAGGAGGAGGAAGCTAGGCGTTAAGGGGTTGGGGGTGAGGCGCCTGTCAGCTGTGGGGCAATGTTGGCCTGATTCTGGATCCTGACCAGGAATGGGGAGGGAGCTCCTGCCCCTTCCCCCAAAGTCCTGCAGGGATAGAAGGGGATGCATGCCTCCTCGTCACAGCTGCTGAATTCAGACTGACACCAAAGGGCATCAGAGGTCACCTTGGGCCCGATAGGGCAGCGGCCAACCCTTTCTTTGAAAGGGATCTCCTATGCAATCCAACATATACCTCATGCAAGTGTAAAAGCAGAGCCCTGGGGTGGGATTGGGAAAGGGTGGGGACTTGGTGCCCAGGGTAAGTGCCACTGGGGTGCCCCTCCAGGCACCTTGGAACTGTAGGAGCAGGACTTAAAAATCCCTCGTGTTATCCAACCTGGTCATTTTGCAGTTGGAGAAAATGAGGCTCAAAGAGGAATTTGCCCACATGGACACAGCTGGATGGGGAATGGCTGGGTTCTTTCCAGCAGGTCTTGTCCCCAGAATGGGTCCCCAGTGCCACTACTGAAGTCATAGAGAGACAGGAGTCTTATGGAAACTGAGGCAAGGCAGAGGGATGTGAAACAACCCAGTGGCCAGCGTCTGCCAGCACCATGGCCCGGATGCCTCCTGAGGCCAAGAGCTCCAGCCAAGCTGGGTATCTGGTTCCAGACTCATCTGCCCACGAGGCAGCCCATCCTTCCTGACAGAACAAAGATGCTGCTGCCTCCCTAGAGCTGACTGGTCCCTGAAGCCACCACCCACCGCAAAGCTATATCTGGGGATGAAGTCAAAGCTGATCGTTACTCTACCCTGCATTTCTCCCTTCTTCCGTCTCCTTGTTTCTGTGGAGAGTGGGACTTGCTTGAGAGTTAGAAACTGGCCTTCATTCTCACTGCTCTTCCATTCTTCATGCCCATCCCCCTTGTGGAATGACACCTGTGCAGTGGGATCATGTTTTTGTACAACAGTCTCAAAGATTCTGTACCCCACCAAAAAAAAAAAAAAAAAAAGAAAGAAAGAAAGAGAGAGAGAGAGAAGGAGAAAATGAAAGAAAAAAGAAAGAAAGAACAGAAAATAGACACACAGAGAAGGAATCTGATGTTCTTATCCACAGGAAGCTCATGCTGGAAGCCCATTTCTGATGTTTATTTGAGCAGCTCTGCCGTGGGCTGGATGCTACTCAGAGCACTGCCCACCCTAAGACCCCCTGTGCTTATGATGAGTCATTTTCTTGGGCAACTCCAAGATCTCCCTGTATTCTCTTGTGACCCTGGTCTTGGTCATCTAGCCAGCACAGGAGGCCGGGGCCCGGTAGGTTGGTTACCCTTGGCCACTCCATCCATGGAACCTGGCAATGTGGGGTCTGCCCTTGCTCCAAGGCATCCAGGCCACAGATGGCAGTGGCGGCCACACATCTGCCCTCTTCCCTCCCTTATTTGTATCAGAGCCAGACAGGCCTAGATGGCATCTAATAAGAACCTGGGCTTTACAGACAACATCGGAGACAAAGGCAGCAAGAGGCTCTTTGAGGGTCACCTACCCATTTCTGGAAGTGTCTCTACTAACAAGTGAGAGGATTGTCTGTTGGCTGAGTTTAGGATCCAGCTGTTACATTGGGTACGTGGCTTAACACCTCTGAGGCTCAGCTGGTTTTGTAACACGTTGTTTTGCCACAGTCTCAAGAACTTATCAATGATGTTAAGTGAGGACTTAGAGTGCAGAGCCAATGCGCTGGCGGATGCAGGCCTTAGTGAAGGCTTCAGATCTGCACTGGACGATGGGGTGAGCCCTCGCTCTTGGGCACACTGTGTGGCCCTGACTCTCTGGGCCCCAGCTCCCACGTCTGTAAAATGGGGCAATGATAACCTCGCTGAGCGGCTGGGAGAGGCCAGTGAGCTCATGTGTGCGAAGCTCTTTGAAAGCTCTAACGTGGCTGCCATTTACTACAAACGCGCCAGTTGTTAATTTTGTGTTTACAGATAAGACCTGACCCTGACCAGGAGACGTCCAGCCCCCGACTGGGCCCCTGAGCAGTGTCCACAGAGAGCCTCTTACAGTGTAGATCCTGCGATTAGTATGTGCCAGCCCTGGGGTTTAGAAGCCTCTCGGGGTGGGTGACCCCTTCATTCATTCATTCTCATGGGCAGGCACTGCACTAGGCTCTAGGGACAGAAGGGACAACCTGACAGACAGGTCTTGTTCTTCCTGGAGCTTCCAGTCTAGAGGAAGAGAGACCTAATAATCCAAAAAGACATAAATAAAATATCCATTGATTGTTATGACAAAAATGAAACAAGGGCGTATTTTCGAGAGGGCCTGTGGGGGAGCAGAGGTATCTGTGTTTGATGGTGGCCAGGGAAAGCCTCCATGAGGAGGAAACATTTGAACTGACAAGAGGGAGCCAACCACACCAAGAGTTAACACATGATTCAGAACTTGAAAAGTGCTTCAAGGGGGAAGCTGGGATGGCTCAGTGGATTAAGCACTCACTTTGTAGCCCCGAGGACCGAGGATCGAATCCTGGCTTCGGCCTGTGTGGACCCATATGCTGAACTGGGGAGTGCCCCCAGTTCGGTTGTCACCGGGGTGAGACCCCGGCCCAGTTCCTGCCCTGTGCAGCCTCGCACCCACCTGTGGAATGAAACTATGTGGAAAAACCAATGATGTACAACTATGGAGACTGTTCTGGGCCCTCCCCTTCTCTTTGTCTCTGTATCTCCCTCTCTCTCTCTGTGTCAAATACAATAAAAATAAATCTTAAAAAAAAAAAAGGAAACTGCTTCGACTAGGCCTGGCATCAAGAAAAGCACTACAAACTGTCTAGGAAATAAATCAGTTAAATAACTAAAACAGGATTGGGCAGGGATTGGGTGGGGAGGGAGCATTCCAGTCAGCAGGAGGGTGCAAAGGCCCTGAGGTGGAAATGAGCTTGGTGTGTCTGAAGAAGAGAAAGGTCAGAGTGGCCTGATGGAATGAGGGAGAGGGAGAGAGAGAGAGAGAAGAGAGAGCTCAGAGAAGCCCTGGAACCAGCCCTGCATTGCCTGGCGTGAGTCTGGCCTGTGGGGTTTGCAAATTTTGCCCTCAGTGAACTAGGAAGGCACTGGAAGGTTTGAGGAGAGAAGGCCATACGCTGAGGTTACATTTTACACTCCCCTTGCTGCTGACAGAGAATGGATTCTGGGTCCGGGGTGGGTGGGGGACCGAGAGGCAGGGGGAGAGAGAGCCTGTGGGTGTGTGTCTAGGTGAGGGATGATGGGGGTAGAGGATATGGGAGAGTGACAGACTTGGGATATGCTCTGGAAGTGACATGGGCAGGCCTGTGGGGGTGAGACATGGAGAGAAGCCAAGCAGGGCTTAGAACTTTCTAGCTGGAGCCGTGAACTGGCGTGGGCTCTGAAGGGGCTGAGCTGGGAATGGCTGCAGCCCAAGGTGCTGGCTGGGGCAGGTTTCCTGGCAGGATGGGGACAGAACTGGAAGAAGAGGCTGGAGGGACAGTGGGCGGCCTTGAAGGAGGGGTTACATAGGGGTCCTGTAATGTACATGCCCCCAGCTGGGGTATTTATTTGCTAGAGGGGGCAGTCAGTTGAGTGGCCTAGTTTCACTTCTGGTTCATCAGCTCCTGCCTGGCCTGTTGGAGCACAGAGCGGGGTCTGGGTGTGGGGGAGGGAGACAGGGCAGCCTGTCTTTGCTGTTGTGGGAATACAGCTTGCATAGAAGATGCAGAGGCCCCGCAGTCAAGGATGTCCTGAGTTCCCCTTCCCACTGCGGCAGCTCTGGGCATTTCCTTCTCCACACCCGAAATACTAGGATGATGGGCCCCACCTTTGAAACTTGAGCGAGGTAAGTTTAGGACAAATGAAATGAAGTCCTGCTTCTCACAGCCCCTCAAGGGCTCAGGGGACTGGTTACTCCGCAAGGTGGTCCAGGATGGGAATATCATGGGATCCCAAAGGGATCTGGGTAAACGTGTAAAATGGGAAGCCCTAAATGGCTCCTGAGTGGAAACCTGGGATCTGTGTGACCTTTAAGTTGACGTCAGGGAGGAAACCAGTCCCTTGAGACTTCTGCTGGCAACGGAATCTGGAACCTTCTTAACCTAACCCATCATTCCTGGGCCCCATGGGTCTCATGCCCCTGGGCGCCAGAGCTGAAGGGCCCCAGACTTGCCTCTGGCCCAGCAGGATGTTCCTCTGTTTCCCCTCTGCCTGAAACCCCACAGTGGCGCCAAAGCCTTCACGACAAAGCCCTACTGGGCCCATCTGGCCAGCCTCCCCCGACCCCCATAAGTGTTCCTGTCCTGCCAGGCACGGCCTTCCCAGGGCTCCCTGGCCTCTGCTCTGCCCGCTACCAGAACACCCCAGCTCCGTCTTTGCCTGTTAACTCTTACCCTTCAAATTGGGTCTTGGTTGTAATCTCCAGGAAGTTCTCCCCATCCCCCAGCGAAGACCTCTGCTGAAAGCTTTCTTATATGCAGGCCTGTGTCCTCTCTAGACAGTCACCCTGTGCTCTCCCCAGCACCTGGCATGGAGTAGGCACGCTACAAATCATCATTGACGCTATCAGACCCAGAGGATGGGATCACCGTGCACAAAACAAAATCACGCCAGCACCCTTCCATTCATTCGTCCCTGCCTGCACTCAGCTGGCATTATTCAGCACCCACTCTGTGCCAGTCCTTTATTAGGTAACAGGGACCCAAAGGTGAGCAAAACACAACCGTAGCCCTCACAGAACCTACAGTTGGGTGACGGACTGGACCTCCATGGATCACATTGGCAATTGTAAGACTGCAATGGTGACCAGCCCTTCTACAGGGAAATACAGCTTCCATAAAAAACGAGAAAAAACCCTGAGGGTCAGGCCTCCCTGAGGGAAAAGGCCAGGCAAAGCAGAGGGGAGAGCATTCAGGCACAGGGAGGAGGAGCGTGTGCAAGGACCGAGGGGTGGGAAGGGGTGTGGTGACCACGAGGACCTGACGGAGGAGTGGTGTGGCCAGAGCAGGGAGCCTGTGGACAGGGTGCTGTGAGGTGAGCTTTGGAAGGTCAGCAGGAGCTGGAACACGGGGGGCTTTGTGGATCCTGTTAAGGTTTTATCTTTTATCTTGGAAGCAATGGGGAGCCACCCAAGGGTATTGAGCAGAACCAGGGCCTGATCAGATTGATGTCTTGAAAAGCTCACTGGCTTCTGTTCAGAGCAGGGGCCAGGACCCCGGTGTCCTCACCCCAGCCCCCATGTGAAGTCCCCATTCTGCAGCTCCCCACCCCCACCCCCACCCCCAGGCCACTGCATGTCTCTAAGGACCACCTTCCCCCTCCACACTCCCTGCTGCAAGCACTCATGTGCCCTGCTTACTTGGGCACTAACCTCATCCCTGCCTGGTGGTGGCTTCCATGAGACCGTAGTCCCCTCCACACCCTGTATCCAGCATCAGGTTAGGATGTAGGTGCACAGACGCTGACCCAGGGTGCTGCGGGGGCGCCCATGATGGCTTCACTCAGGGTTTGCTCCCCGACAAACCCACTGGGCCCTACCTACGGTGTGAGGGTTTCAGACAGGCGCCTGGCGGCAGTTGGGCAGTGGCATACCTCGGGTCTGCTCGTGTGTAAGGTGGTGCCAGGACCAAGCAAGGTTAAACCTTTCCCGTTGCCTGGGCTGCAGAGATGCCGCGAGAGTAAACTGTTTATGTTCTCCAGCTGCAGAGCCTGTGACGAAAGGCCTGCAAAATCATGGCTCATGGGATCGGCTCCTCCATTGCCCGTGGTCACAGAACAAGAGGGGGTTTCCCGGGAGGTCCAGGGACAATGGTGCAAAATGTCAGAGGATTCAGCTGGTGGCTGTGGTGGGCAGGGCCAACCGAGCCCCACCTACCTTAAAGGATGTTTGGAGCCATGAAGTGCATATGTCAGGTGAATGCAAACTGGAGAGAGGGCTGCTCAGGCTGTCAGTGACAGCAGCTGGGGGGGCTGAGGGAGCTGAGCCTCAGCTGCTGGGTGGATTTACCGTCTGCAGTAAATCTGTTTGGCTCTGGAGGGTCTGGGCTCCATTTGGAAATCCTAAGGGATGTGACTTCACATGGGTCTTGAGAGATGAGGAACAGTTTACTGGGGAGGCCCACAAGGAAACCGCATTATGTTAAGATCTTAGGACTAATTAGTTGTATGATTCTGTGTCCTGCAGTTTCCTTGTTTGCAAAGTGGGACGTTTGGTTGGATGGTGCCCAAGGAAGGTCCTTTCCAAGCAGTGTCTCTGGTTTGTTGCATGGAAGGCTTCAGACGTCTCTGGAGGTTCTCTCCTAGAAGATGCCTGCCTGGGGCAGACCACAGGCTCTCCCCAGCCTCCCGTAACTTCTGTGCCCACTGCTGTATGGGCACCTGGGAGGATGGAGAAATCACAGAAGAGGCGCTCGGGGCCTTAGGTGGTCAGAATGTGACCTGGGCAGAAGGGGTCATTGCCCAAGTCTTTGGGGCTCTGGCAGCCTCTGAGCCACTGAGCACCTCCAGTCTCTAGCTCCACACCCTGCCCAACATTGGGCGCCCAGGACAATGCCCCTGGTTCCAGTGCCCTGGACCCACTCAGTCCCAGGGGATCTGTGGGAAGCAGGTGGGAAACCTTCCCAGTCTCCTGACACAGTCTGCCCTGTCTCACAGCCAAGCTCTCTCCTACGCACTCCTCAGGTCTTAGTGGACACCTCCCATCCAAGGGGAACTGGCTCTAACCCCACCCCGGGCTAGGTTAGGAACCTCTAGGTTCTGGGCCCAGCATAGTGCCTGGCACATAGTCGGCCCTCCACCTGTCCTCCACTTTGCAGCTAGAACTGTCTCTCAAAACTGCAAACCCAATCAAGACGCTTCCCTTGCTGGAAACACTTCTTGCTCAGCCTGGTCTTTTCCTCCATTCCAGCCATACCAACCTAGAGATACCCCAACCACTAGCCGCTTGCTTCACCCCTTCCCTCTCCTCAGGCTGCTGTCCCCTTCCCCATCAGGAATCCACTTCAGGTCACCTCCCCTGGAAAACCTCCTGCCTCCTGGACCCATCCCTATACCCCTTCTTGGCACTGCCCCTGCTCCCTACATGTCAGTCTTCCTCCAAATCAATTCCACATCCACCAGCTGGAAAGTGCAGATGCCTGGGCCAGCACCAGGCCCATAGCATCAGAATCTCCAATGGTACGGCCTAGACATCTGCATTTAGATAAGCCTTCCAGGTGGCCTTTTGCTCATTGAGTTCTGAGAGCCTCTGTCCTAGCTGTTTCATTTTAGCTCATCTTTTGTTCTTTTCTCTCTTTCTGCCACTGGACAGCACATTCCCCGTGGCAGGTAGTGGGGCAGGGACAGGAGTAGGGCTGCCTGTTCCCCCGTGCCCGGCTCAGGGCCTGGCTCAGAGCCGGTGCCCAGGCAGTTCTGAATGAACCATTACGGGATGTGGCACGGTTCCCATGCCCCTATCCTTCCAGCGCGTGCCGGAAATAACCTTTTATGAAGCCTTTGGTGAGTGGTTTCTGATCTCTCTGGGAGGCTGTGAACATTTTCCTTGGTTACAGGGGAAACCTAGATGAAGAATAGCCCAGCCCTTGGTGACAAGGGGCAAGGGGTGGCCCCAGGACAGGGAGCCTGGATGAGGAGGGGGTCTGGTTGGGCTGGAGGGGATTGGGGGACAGTGTCCTCACTCGTAATCAACAGGAAGGGCCTTCTTCCTCCAGGATCACTTTTCAGCCCAGCTGCTTGGACATAACCTGAGCTGGGGTTGGGGCAGTGGGGGAAGGGCGGCGACAGACAGACGGGCGGATGGGAAGGCCAGCGTCTGGACAGACAGCCACAGGGCCCTGCAAGCCTGCTGGGCTCCCATACAACCCCCCAGTGCCCAGGGAGGGCCTGTCCAGGGAGAAAGCTCAGCTGGTAAGCACATAACTCCCTCCTGCGCCCCTCCCCCAGCCCTTTCCTCCCCTCCTCTGCTCCGGCCAACCTCAGGGACATTCAATCCTTCCTTTGATGGACAGCCAAGAAAAGACTTCTTCCACATCCTAAATTTGTTAGCACCAGCTAATCATCTTAACCTTCCTCCCTCCTGGGCTCCCAATAGGAGCCTCCTTAAAGACACAGGGAGCTTTTTTGGTTCTCAGCAAGGAGCCCCAGGGGGGTCCAGTTCCCCACCCCCTGGAGGTCCCTCCTGTGTGAGGTGGGGCAGCAGTGACAAGTAGATGAGTTTCCTTGCTCAGACCCTCCTCCTTACCCCTCTCCTATTTTCTCATCTTCTCTATGGCCCCCCTCTTGCCTAGTCTCTTCCTCTTACTCCCCCCATCCCACCCCCCATGAAGCCTTACCATGCGTCAGGCTCTACACTTGGGGCCTGATTCCAGCTCCTCTAGAACCCCAGGAAGTAGAAATTCTTATCCCCATTGTACAGACACGAAACTAAGGTTCTAAGAAGTGAAGGAGCCTGTCTGTGTACATAGAAGTCAGGGCTAGTACTTGGACCCAGGCCTGACTCGAGAGCCATGCTGTTGAACACTGCACCATCCTGTCTCTGAAACACACTCGTCTGCACTGATCACATGTGCACACACATTAGGTGCACACACTGACTGCGTGCAACCTATTCAACAAAGTTGCTCTTGTAAATGCCTCATACAGGACCAGGCACAGAGTAGGCCCTCAACACAGGAGTGCTCCTTCCTGCATCCCATCCCATCCTCTCCCTCTCCTTTCTCCTTCCCTCCCTGCTTAAGACCCAGGTGAGAAGAGCCAGGACAGAAGAGAATGTGGCCCAGATTCATCCTGGCCCTAAGCCTCCCAATAAATAACGGGTTTGTGTATAAACCTCTGGCTCTGCAGCGTCTCAGCCTGTGAGGACAGGCGTTTGCGGAGGGATTAAGAGCCCTGGGAGGGAGGGACAGGGGCCTCCAGACAACGCAGGGGAGGAGCTCCTAATCGCTCTCCTTTTACCCTCCCCATCTGTGACCCAAAAATGCCATCAGGCAGGCCCCACAAAATCAGCCCAGAAGCTTAAAGAAAGTTCAATAGGTTCTTCCCTCAAGGTCCTTAGGGGGCTGGGACAGGCCCACGGGAGGTAGAGCCCGGCCCTCTCCCTGCAGAGGGCTGGATCCTGCCCCAAAGGAATAACAGCACCTTCTGAGATGTAGGGCGCTTGGAAGGAGCAGGAAGCACGGCGCCCCCCACCCCCCATACCCCCACCCCCCACCTCCTTCCACTCGCCTTCCCAGCTTGTCTGGGTTCCTGGAGTCCAGGTATCTGGGCCCAGTGGATTTTTAAGGTCACTTACTCCAGTCTTCTAAGTCACAGAGGTGGGGACGCCACTGGGACCAACTGAGACTCTCAGGGGGAAGGGACAGGATAAAAGCAGAGGGTGGATGGATCAGAGGGCTACAGGATTGTCACAAAGCCAGACAGCCGAGGTTGCTGTCAAAGTGTGAGCATACTGTGGCCCGAAAACAAGCTAAAACCATCCAGCAGCTATTATAACATCCTCAACCCACATGCTGGCTTAGTAACAAGAAGCCAAGCTGCCATTTGTTTGCTGAGTGCTTTTTCATCGCAAGACGCTTATGTCCTTATGTCCTGCCCTCACAGCAGTCTTGCAAGCTGGTCCTGTTAGTTCCATTCTGTAAACAAGGAGACGGAGGCTCAGAGAGACTCAAAGGAACTTGCCAGGGGCTCTGTGGCTCCTGGGAACTATGGAGATGGGAACCCAGGTCTGTTTGGCTCCAAAGCTCCTGCATAGAGATACCTCTGAGAGAACCTGGTGCAGCATTTTAAGAAATGCTGGAAGTGTGAACACCCCTCACACAGTGAAAGAGAGAACAGCGCCTGGTGGCCTGATTCCCCTATCTCTTGGATGGCATCTGGTCTTCGGGACGTCACACCCCGGACTTCTGTGGTGTCTTTCTGGAATCAGATGGACAAAGATGTTTCACTGGACCAGACAGGGATCCCTTCCCTTATGAAAACAGAATGAAGTGTCCAGCAGGGAAGAAACATCAGCATGAGGGTGGGGCGTGCAGACACACAAGGCTTTCCGTCCCCCTGACCTGCTCCCTCCCACAGCTCAGCTTCTGTGTGCGGGCCATAGGCAGCGTGGACATTGTACAGCTGAGGGCTGCCACTCCTGACCGGCATTTGCTCCTGTAACATGTCCTCATGGGATTTCCTGCTGTTGCCACCGTCTCCTTCCACCCAAGGTACCTTGACCCCCTCTGTCTGTGCCATTCAGACAATTCATCTCCATATTCCCCTCTAGCTCAGATGGACTGGAATTAGCTGAACAATTTTTACCCAAAAGAACGAGAATTATTAAAACCATTTTTAAATGTCATAGAATTTTAAAAAGTTCTTAAATCACAATGCTTACAAAGAACAGGTTTCTGACCCTAAAGTAACTGGAAAGCCCCTTTTAGGCCTCAACCCCAATCTCTTGTTCCACCAGAGACCAGAGGGGACTGCTCTCTCCTCGAAGACCTTCCCCACTTCCTCCAGCAGGGCTGCTGGGGGCCGTGCCGTGGACGCCCCTTTACCTTGCCAGGCTGGCAGCCGATCCACACTCCTCATTTCCCTCTACCCCACCATACAGGCCACTCGCTCATCAGCCCTTCACTTTGTCTTTGGGGAGAGCTGCAGGGCTATTCTTGCATAATGGCAGGTTTCTATTCTTACTTATTTTTAATAAGAGGATGTTGTTTCTCTTTTTTTCATATTTCCTTTTGATCTCGCCTCAGCCCTCCCCTCCCCCAATTCTGAACCTAGTAGCCTCTGGAACCTGTTTCTTCAGGAGCCAGCTCTGTGGTCTTATGTAGTACTCTGGGGCTGGCCACAAGGATGGTATCTCCTGACATCTTCCCAGGCTGCCTCAGCCTGTCCTCAAGACAGGTCAGTCACCATGGTCATCCCCGAGTGACTCTTTTACGGGTGTTTTTTCCCGTCCGTGGAAGTCACAATGTTCCTGTCCCCTTTCCAGGCCTTGCCCACTGTGAGCTGCCTAGGGGATTTCAGCTTCCCTGAATTGTCCTTCCCCAGTGCCTGGGAGATGCAGTGGTCCCCCCACCAGCTCCTGACTGTCACAGGTCAGGATCATAGCTTGAGTTGACCATCCTGGACTTCACTGAATATTTTAGTAGCTACTGTCCCCATTAGGGGCTGTTAGCACATCAAAGCAGTGGACGTAGAGCCTGCAAAAGTAGTAACTGGGAAAGCTGGGATGGCTCAGCGGGTTAAGTGCTTGCTTTGAAGCCCTGGGGACTGAGGATCGAGTCCCGGCCCCGGCCCATGTGGACCCACATGCTGAGCTGGGGTGTGCCCCCAGTTCAGTTCTTGCCGGGACCTATGTGGGAGGCTCCCGGCCCAGTTCCTGCCCTGCGCAGCCCTGTGCCCACCTGTGCAATGAAACTATATGGAAAACTAATGTCAACTATGGAGACTGCTCTGGGCCTTCCCACTTCTCTCTGTCTCTCTCTGTCTCTGTTTCTCTCTGTCAAAAATCAATAAAATAAATCTTTTTTTTTTTAATTTTTTTTTAAAAATATATGTATATTTTTTTAATTTATTTTGACAGAGAGAGAGAGAGAGATACAGAGACAGAGACAGAGAGAGAACTGAACTGGGGGAGCTCCCAGTTCAGCATATGGTTCCGCACGGGCCGGGGCCAGGATTCGATCCTCGGTCCCCAGCGCTGCAAAGTGAGCGCTTAACCCACTGAGCCATCCCGGCTTCCCCAAATAAAATAAATCTTTAAAAAAAAAAAAAAAAAGTAGTAACTGTGACAGACGTTAGACAGTAGCTGTAGCTACACCATAAAGCCCCCCTGGGTCGGGGTGGGCTTGGTGGAGGAGAGTCACATCGGTCCTCGACTATGGCAGAGGCAAGATGAGATCCAAATGTCCACGTTTCTTAACATGAATCTGTGCGTTAACTCATGAAATCCTTGTGTTTGGAACTCTGCGGTTAGGCTGCACAGCACAGTGCAGACCAAAGAGGAGCTTCTAGAATCAACAAGATCTAGGCTCAAATTTCAGTTTGGACATCTGGGAACTGCGGGAAATTGGGCTTGTCATGGACTCTCTGAGCCCAGGTTTTGCTTCCAATAGAATGAGGATTACAATCCCGCTCTTAAAGGCCTGGGACCACATCTGTAAAGATTTCTTACCTCCTGGGGCTTGTCCAATGTGGGGGACCTTTGGGACCTTCTGGGCCACCCCCACTTGAAGGATGCTGCCTTCTGGTCGGGGCGGTACTTGACTTAGCTCTGTCGTCATGGTGACTACTTTATCCCCGACCCCTGGACTGCCTCCTACCAGTGGGCAAAGGTCAGGCTGTTCTGTGATGCTGCAGGTGGGGCTGAGGCAGATTGGTGGCTGTGGGAAGATGACTCTGAAATGTGGGCAGGGAAGGGAAGGAAGTGGGGGTGGGCACAAGGAGAAGCTGAGCTGGGATGCGGTTCCATGAAGGCCACAGCCGACCCCACCGGTGGCTCAGGAACCGAATGGCCATTCAGAGCTGTCCCAAGCTGGGCATGGGGGCCAGAGCGTAAAAGGGTTCGTGGACAAGGCAGTAGTCTTCAAGGCAATTCCTGCCAAGAAACTGGCAGCAAGTCTGGGGATTAAGTCCCTCATCGTCTATGGGGCACAGAACAACACCCACTACCAGGGCCTTTCTCTAGGTGCCAGGACATGGGTGAGTGTCCTCAGGACCAGGAGCTCCATCTCTGTCTTCCCTGAGGGCAGCCACGAGTCCCTTAGGAAAATGCTAGGTCCCTGCAAGCTTCTGTGGCGTTCCTGTCTACTCTTCAGAACATGTAGGTTTGTCACTCAGGGAACATATCTGTTCCCCTTCAGCTCTGACCTCAGGCTCAGGGTAGTAAGAGAATCCAAGAAGGAGTTCCTCTTCCACCCCTAAGCCACATGATTTTGCCAAAGTCTGGACACCATGAAGGTTTCCCAGTGCACTTGGGACAAATTGCCAAGCTCCTTGCTGTGGTTTTCAAGGCCCTTTGAGGTCTGGCCCCTGTCTGTCTTTCCTGGCTCAGCTCATGTCAGTCTCCTTTTCTTCTGAAGCTCTATGGCAGAGCTGCTGAAGAGGACTCTCTACAGTTATGAAACTATTTTCCACCCGTGCCGTTCATTCCAGTAGCCACTAGACACATGTGGTTCTGGAACACCTGAAATATGGCTAGTGAGACTGAGAAACTGAATTTCTTAAGTTAGATTTAAATGGCCACAGGTAGCTAGTGGCTACTGCATTAGACATCACTGTTCCAGCTACATAGGCCTTTTTTTCTGTTTCCCAGACACCCAAGCTTCTTCCTACCTCAGGGCCTTTGCACTTGCGGTTGCTTATATAGCATGATGATCTCCCTTGGATCCTCTCATGCTGGCTTGTTTTCATTATCTAAGTTCTGATTCCAACATCATCTCCTCGGAAAGACCTTCCTCTACCACCCAAAGCATTTTTGCATTTTCTCAAATTTTAGCTTCCCTTCATTATATTTTTACATTTTAACTTCTTCATAACAGTTATCAGTGATTGAGTTTTTCTCATTTATTTCTGTTTATTGTCTATTGCCTGCAACTAGAAAAGATAATAACAACATAAAAGCTAATATTTACATGGTACTTACTATGTGTCAGGTACTAGTTTAAGCACTACACACATATTATCTCATTTAATTCTTACAACAACCTTCTGATGTGTAATAGGTACTGATTTCCCCCCCCCCCCCCCCGTTTTACAAATGAGGAAGCTTGGAGATGGACTTGCCCAAGGTCACACACCAGCCTGCATTCTGTCTTTTTTACCTATAGCCCCAGCACCAACTTAGGGCTTCATAAGTACCCATGGACCACCTAGGATTCTGTTATGTGGGGAGGTGGGGCTGGCGTGTGGGCACTGGCCTTGCAGCTCTGTGGAATCTCGGGCTAGAATGGTGGGTAGTGGGGCTGAGTGTAGCCTGTAGTCACTCACCAGATCCTGGTGGACCAGGTGGGGAAGAGGAGTGGGCCTGACTAGGCAAAACTGACAAACCTTTCTCCTGGGCAGTGAAGTGATGTTCTAGGCCAAGGTGGGCTCTCCACAGCCAACACAGAGGCTAGGCTGGGGCTGGGGCTGGGGCTGGGGCTGGGGCTGGGGCTGAGGCTGGGGCTGGG
>PVKE010030499.1:0-19582 GCA_004027555.1 Craseonycteris thonglongyai
AGAGAGAGAGAGAGAGAGAGAGAGAGAGAGAGAGAGAGAGAGAGAGAGACAGAGAAGGGGAAAGGGCCCAGAGCAGTCTTCATAGTTGTACATCATCAGTTGTGACATGGTTTCGTTACACACAGATGGATGTAGGGCCATGCAGGGTGGGAACTGAAAGAGGGGCCTTCTGCAAGGGAGGCGAGAACCTTCACTGTGATGCCATCCTAGTGGTCACCACTTGTGCTGAAGTTCAACATGTGGGTTTGCATGAGCTGCAGCTGCAAATTGAACCCAAGACCTTGTGATTGGGAGGCAAGTGCTCAACCACTGAGCTATAGCAGCATCCTACCTTGACACCTTTTAAAATCTTGCTTCCAGATTCAATTGGATGAATATTATAAAACATTGGAAATTTGCAGAACTATATGCAAGCGGAGTGCTAGTGATATTTGAAAATGGGAGTGGTATTAGAGTATTGGAGATGATTAAACATCTAATTTTTTAAAACAAGGGTTGAATTATTGAATTTTCATTTGATACACTAATTAATTTGATGTGCAACCATGACATGATTTACACATGATTTATTTGAAAGGAGATTTGCGAATTGGATACTTAGAAAGGAAATAAAAGATCTCTAAGAGTTATTGCTCAGACTCCAAGAACAAGTTATATTGGGTTACGCTAACCTCTATCAATTTTTGTGTGTGTGTATACACACACACACACATACATACATACATGCATATAGTAGTTTTATTAGACTGGCTAATCAGAATAACTCTATAGACATATATATCTTGATTAAAGCAATACATTTGATGATCTTAATAGTAATCTTGTGGATAAGATGGACAATATGGTTTATAGTTAAATATATTTGCAACTGGTTAAAAACTGTCTCTGAGCATTAATAAAATAACATTGGGCTCAATTTGACAGATGGTTGCCTAATTGAGTGGCATAAAGTTCTGACCTTGGAACCATTGTGGTCAACAATCATCAAAGACTTACATTAAGATAGCAAAGTCGTACTAATCAATTTCACAGATGATATAAAATTTAAAGAACATATGATGTTTAATGTAAAATCATTATGAAAGTACATGCTGATTAAAAACAAATATACAAATCTAAGTAAAAAAAGTACAAGACTGCATATTTCAATGTACAATTATTTTATTGCAGATTTAATTCCTAGGTCATTTAAATAGGTATGGTTAATAAAATCTTTCTCCTTAAGTTAATTTTCATATTGTTATATGTTGATAAGTTTATATGGAAAAACTGAAAATCATTATATATATAGTTTTTCTATATTTAGGCTATAATGCCAATTTAACTCTTGATTAGGTGAATTATGTTTTCAATAGGTGTTTCAACAACAGAATATAGGCATTTTTTCCTTTTCTGTAGTACTTTGTTTTTGCAGATGTGTTTTGTTTCTTTTTTTTATGAAAGACTTATTAAAAATATAGCTAACATATAATGTTTTATCAGTTTCAGATGTACACTATAATTATTCAACATTTATATACCTAAAAATGTGATCACCAGTATAAGTCCAACAATTATTTGACCTTGTACTGTACTATCACAATCTGCCTATATTTCTTATGTTGTGTATTAAATTCCCATGATTTACTTGTTTGATACCTGAAAATTTGGACATCTTATTTCCCTTCAACTTTACCCTCTTTTAAAATTTTTCAATTACAGTTGACATTCAATATTATTTTATATTAATTTCAGCTCTATAGCATCGTGGTTAGATGTTTATATAATTTAAGAAGTGATTTCCCTGACCAGTCTAGTACCTGCCTGTCACTGTATATAGTTATTACTATGTCATTGGCTATATTCCATATGCTTTAATTTACTCATACATCCCCATGACTATTTTGTAATTACAGATTGATATTTTTAAATCATTTCATTTTTTTTCATTCTGCCTCCTGATTCCCTCCCATATATCACCCAACAAATCTAGTACCAATCTTGACACCACATATAGTTATTATGGTATTATTAACTATATTTCTAATGTTATACCCTACATCTCTATAACTAGTGTATTTTTCTGTGTATAAGATAATACTTTTGTCAAAAATTGGGGGTTGTCTTATATACATGGAGTAACCTATATATTGATTTCTTAATGTTGGGTTAGAAAAGTAGGGGCCATCTTATACATGGGGTGTCTTATACACAGAAAAACATGGTACTTTGTAACAACCAGTTTGTACTTCTGAAACCCTTCCCCTTTTTTTTTACCTATCCTTCCAGCCTACCTCCCATCTATAAACCATCAAAATGTTCTTTGTATCTAAGAGTTTGATTTGTTTTGTTTGTTTAATTTGGTCTTTAGATTCCACATATAAGCAAAATCACACTGCATTTGTCTTTCTCTGTCTGACTCTCTACTCAGTACAATACCCACCAGGTCCATCCATGTTGTTGCAGATGACAAGAATCCATTCCCTTCCATGACCAAGCACTATTTCATTGTGTGTAAGAGTATCTACCAGATCATCTTTGTCCATTCATCCATCTATGGTCACTAAGGCTGCCTCCACATCCTGGCCATTGTAAACAATGCTACAATGAACATATGAATGAACACATCCCCTCATAATAGTGTATTGGGTTTCTTCAGCTAAATAATAAGAAGTGGGATTACTGGTTCCTTCTTTTTCTTTTGTTATTACCTATTTTAAAAAAAGATTTATTTTTATTATTTTTGACAGAGAGAGACAGAGAGATAGAGAAAAGGGGGAGGGCCCAGGGTAGTCTCCATAGTTGTATGTCATCAATTTTCAAAATAGTTTCATTCTACACAGGTGGGTGCAGGGCTTTGCAGGGCAAGAACCAGCAGCCTCCCGTGTGGGAGGCATGTCTCCAGGGTGGGAGCCGAACTGGAGATTTCCCACATAGGAGGCTCACCCCATATTAACCTATGTTTTAAAGTCTAGCTTGCCTGGTATACATATTGCTACCTCAGCTTTTTTGTTCCCATTTTTATGAAATATTTTTTCCATCTCTTTCCATCTGTGTGCTTCTTTCAATCTGAAGTTAATCTTTTATAGCCAGCATATGTAAGGTGTTTTTTTTTCTTATCCATTCAGCCCTACTGTATCTTTTGATTGGAGCATTTAATCCATTTACACTGAAAGTAATTGTTGATAGATATGTAGCTATTGCCATTTTGTTCATAATTTTGATTCCCCACACCCCCCAATACCACCCCGCCCCTCCCCATCTTAAAGAAGTTTCTCTAACGTTTCTTGTATTACTGGGTTGGTGATAGTAAACATTTTTAACTTTTTTTTTTTTTTTGGTCTGGAAATCTCCTTATCTGTCCTCCAATTTTAAATGATAGCCTTGTTGGGTAGAGTAGTTATAGGTCCTTGCTTCTCATCACATTGAAGTTTTGTGCCAACCCCTTCTGGCCTGCAAACTTTCTGTTGAGAAATCAGCTGACAATCTTATGAGAGCTTCCTTATAAATTACTAGTTGCCTTTCACTTGCTACTTTTAGAATTCTCTCTTTGTCTTTAACCTTTGCTATTTTGATTATGATGTGTCTTGGTGTGGGCCTGGTTTGGGTCATTTTGTCTGTGACTCTGCATGCTTCCTGGACTTATATGTCTATGTCCTTCATCAGGTTAGGAAAGTTGTTAGTCACAATTTTTAAAATAGGTTCTCAATCCCTTGCTTTCTGTCTTCTCCTTCTGGTGCCCCTATGATATGAATGTTGTTATGCCCATGTTATTTCAGAGCTCTCTTAAACTATCCTCATTTTCTTCAATTCTTTTTTTGTTTGTTTGTTTTTTCTGCTGTTCTGATTGGGTGTTTTTTGGTACCTTGTCTTCCAAATTGCTGATCTGATCCTCTGCTTCATCTAGTCTACTGGTGGTGCCTCCTACTGCATTCTTCATTTCATTTATTATATTCTTCACTTCTGACTGAGTCTTCCTTATGGTGTCTGTGTTTTTTTGTTTTGTTTTTTATGCTTGCCATTTCTCTATTGAAGTTTTCATTAAGTTCTTTGAGTACCCTTGTAACCATTGTTTTGATTCTATATCTGGTAGGTTGCTCCCCACCTCCCTCTTTTTTCTTTTTCTTTTTGTTTTGTTTGTTTGTTTTTGTTTAGTTCTTTTTTGGGGGGTAGTTTTCTCCTGTTCTTTCATTTAGGATGTATATGTTTGTTCTCTCATTTTCTGCTTCTCTGTATTTGTTTTTATATATTAAGTAAATCTTCTATGTCTCCCAGTCTTGGTCATGTGGCTTTATGTAGTAGGGGCCCTGTGAGACCCTGGCACAGTCTCTCTGCATGCCTGTTCTGTGCACACCTGTTCTTTGTGTGGGGTATGTGTGCTGTCCTGATATAGTTAGTATTTGATGGCTATTGACACATGAGTGGGTGGGATTGAACCCCAGGCTAATTGACTGTGGGGTTTGGTCATATCCATAGCTTATGGGCTTCTGTGCAGGGAGGCTACCCACTGTGCAGGACTTGCCCCAGTGGGCTCTTTTGTTCAACTAGATTTTAGATGGTTCTCCAGGTTGATTGTTTTATAAGTTAGTTGTAATTTTAATGTGTTCAAGGAAGGGAGCAGGCAAGGTGTTTATCTACTCTGCCATCTTAGACTTGGTTCTGTTTCTGGTTTTTTATATATGAAAATAACTAGTGGGATCAAAGTTTATTTTCCCTAGCATGTAGATTCCACAGGAAATGAATGACTAGCTTTGCTTTTCTTCCTTTGAATCTGCATTCTCTCCCTTTGTTGAAGTTTTAATTCCTGTAGAATATTTTTGACAGATTTTTGTTAGTATGTGTACAAGTATTATATGTTTCTTTTCATTGGATTTCCTCCCACTGTGATGAGACCTTTTAACTTTTGTGTTTCTCTACTTCATTGCTTTGTTGTATTTTTGGATGTTTTTCTTCAATTATATTTTTGGTTATTACTTCTACTATAATTTACATGTATCTTAGCAACTCGTATATTCCAGAGGTGGTGTTCTGATCTCTGTAACTGTCATTTTTGTTTCATTTCAATTTTCTTCCATTTCTGTCCTTTTTTTATTTTAGATTCAGAGGCAATTTTTGAAGTGTGCCTTTCATATAATTTATTCTGTGTTCTCTACTGTCAGTGTGAATTTCATTTGAGTGATTACAATTTTTTCCCTGCAATTCTTCATTTTATAAATCATTTTCCATTACATCTTATCTGTTGACTTTTCACTTCTGGCTGTTATCTTTGTAGGCTTTCTATACCAGTTCCAAAAATGTTTGCAAAGAAATGTCACATTTGCTGTTTTATAAAGTTGTAATTTTTGAGTGATTGCGTGACATTTTATCCTTTTTATGGTTATTTTATTAAGAACTTGGGGAAAAAGTGTGTGCTAGACAGAAACCACTTTAAACTGGAATGTGTGGTATGGCTAATCTTTTGACTGATAGAATCAAGACTCTAAATGATATCAACAAGATGGGAACAAAGTGCTGAAACCAACAAAATGGATAAATGTAATCTGGCAGGCTGCCTAAAAATAATCAGCCACTTAAAATACAGGACAGGCTAGGAGATGCCTGAATTGGTATATTTCCAGGCTTACACATTCAGCTCACAGCCCCACTCACTCTCCTGCCCTTCCCAGGCAATCTCATCTACTTTGAAGACTTCAATTTCCACCAAATGCTAAAGATGTGACATCTGTGGCCCTGATCCAGGCCAGTCACCTAAACTCAACTTGTTCAACAGTGAGCTCATTCGCTCAACCCCAAACCATTCACCAACATTATTCATTAGGTGAAGAGCATCACTATTCACCTGGTCACTCAGTCATTCTTAACCCAGTCTGCTTACATTTCCCATAGGAAATCATTTTCCACCTCTAGGTTTAGCCTGCCTCATAATTATTTCTCAGTCTTCCCTTCTTGCTGTGCTTTTGAAGCAAGTGCTCACACACCGGAGTGACTTCCTTCCTGCCTTTGAGAGTGTTGAAATCCAACTTTTCTGCTTGTCTTTCATTCAATTTCTTCTGAGTATCTTTTTAAAAGACAAATTTGATCATGTTATTTCCCAGCACCACCCTGTTTTAGGAAAAAGTCTGTTAATGATCCTCTGCTGGAAGAAGTGTAAATTGTTTCAGAAATCACTGAAGGTAACAATGTTACAACCTGTGTCTGCCTTTCTTTATTCCTTCTCATGCCCCTGATATTTTAAGCACAATGTTTTGTCTCTTTTCTGTGTTTTTGCTTTTTTTTTTTTAACATCTTGGAATATTTTTCTTTCCTCGTCTTTCTGGAAAACTCACAATTTTTCATTCAAGAATCTACTCTGGTGCTCCTTCTGTGATTTACCAGGTGCTGTGGAAAATCCCATTTTTTCTGTGCTTACCCAGAACTCTTTACATACCATTATTAATGGCCAACTCCCCTTTATTGAAACTGTTATTAACGTATACTATATTTCCTACAATTTTAAATAAGTAATTTTACTGCGAGCCAGTCATTTTCAGGTTAGTTTCCCCCATTCCCTAACACACATTCAGTCCTTCAGTTCTTTGTGAGGTTTTATTCTATTATTCCAGATCTGGTTAAAGTCTGCTCTCCTTGAGTTGTTTTTGAATTTTTCCTATTGAGTTTGCTTTCTTTTTAAAATTCCTTGTCATATACTATCTATTTCTAGCGTGTTGTACTTTATTCTCACTGCTTTATGAGTCTTAAAATAATAATATTCTCATTAAGTAAATATTTCTTGTTCTTGCCATATAAATTAAAATACAAAAAATAACAATCACCAAAATTTTTCTTCTCCCCAAATAATCAATGTTTCTATTTGGAAAAATCATGCTAGGTGTCTGGCTCTGCATATTTATAGATGGATTATAGACAGATAATCTAGGAAACAATGGGATTATAAGATCAAACCTATTTTTAGTAATATTACATTTATTTTTACTTGACTTCTAGGTATTACTAGAATTTTATATTTCTTTATCATAGGAATTCTTACTTACTAAATTTCCTTCTGTTTATAAGTCTGAAAATCTGAAGGAATTTGGGCACTTTTTAACTACTTACTTGAATTATTTGAATCTCTATTATGGAAGAACAGGAAATTACCATAAACAGATGTCCTCCCATTTCCCTAAGCATTACTTCCCATTTTTTTGCTAGTTATTATATTTACATTGTAAAAAATTATGACATTTGCATTTCTCTTTTGTAACCACAGTAACCCAGAATTGTCAAATATTAGTTGTATAAGTAAATAAATTCAGGGCTTGCTCAGTACTTGTATTTTTATCATAGGTCACATCTCATTTATATTGGTTTTGTACAAAACATTTAAACATTTGAAATGAAAGAAAATTAATGTATCAAACACTTATGCCCCACCACCCACATGTAACAAATGTTAATTAATTTGCTTCAAAGTATGTTTTTGAAATAAAATCTTATCAATGCAATTGAACACACATTTCAACCTATCCTCAGGTTATATTTGTTTTTATTTTTTTTAGGATTTATTTTATTGCTTTTGACAGAGACAGAGAGAGATAGAGACAGAGAGAAGGGGAAGGGTCCAGAGCACTCTCCATAGTTGCACGTCATCAGTTTTGACATGGTTTCATTTCACACAGGTGGGCTGGGGCCATGCTGGGCAGTAACAGGGCTGGGGGCCTTCTGTGTGGGAGGCATGGCCCCTCAAGCCACCGGCCAAATGAAGGGGAGGGGGCAAGAACTGAACTAGGGGCCTTCTGCATGGGAAGTACACCCCAGTTCAGCATACAGGTCCGCACGATCTGAGACTGGGATTTAATCCTCGGTCCCTTGGGCTGCAAAGCAAGCACTTAATCCACTGAGCCATTCTGGCTTGTTTTTATTTTACCAACAGACATTTACTAATGTGAATTCAGAGTATAATATACTATTTATTTTTAATATGTTTAATATTATTTTAAAATAGCTTGACATTTTAATTTTTAAAAATAAATAGTATGGTACTGTATATAATGTACATAGAATAGAAAAATCTATATGATGCCCTTTATAATCAACATTTTATACATATATGTCTAGTGTATTTATTTATAATAGATACCACATGGTGGGATATATTTTAATTCTACAATAATATATATTAACCTATCTCTCTACAGATATTTGGGTTGTTTCCAGTATTTTGTCAGTATTGATAGCACTGTAGCATGCATTTTTGTATGTGTCTTTTGAGCACATAGATTTGTTCCTTGGGATACATACCTTGAAAATAGATCTGCTAACTCATTGATTGATATAGGCCTGTTTAATTTTATTAGCTATCACCAAATTGCTCAATAATGTGAATTTGCAAATTTGCATTCTCAATAGTTGTGTAAGAGAGCATGCATTGTTTATCAAAATTGTGAATGATGTTCTCACACTTTTCATTTGTGAAAATCTGATGGGTGTGATGTGTTTTTTTAAAACTATATTAATTTGCAGTTACCTGACTACAAGTGAGACTAAACATTTTTTCATAAGTTTATTCCACTTGGGCTTTTTCTTCTGCACATTTCCTATTCACATTTTTTGCTTTTGTTCAATTTGGATTGTTTTAATTTTATCAATCTTCATATTTATCTATTACTTGTGTAACAATATTTCCTTCCTGTCTGTGGTTTATATTTTCTTTTCAGTGTCAATTTATTGTGAAATTTATAATGTTAATGTAGTCAACTTTATCAGTTATCCCCTTTAGGGTTGTTATATTTGTATTCTATTTAAAAATATCACCTCTAACTCCAGGTGGTATCATTTGTTTAAAAAATTATACAATGTTTATTTTCTAGATATAGGTCTTTTATCCATCTGGAATTTATTTTGGTACATATCATTTAACCTATATGAATAAACAATATTTACAGCACTATTTATTGAAGAGTTTGAGCTTTGCCATCTGATTCTTTTAAATACACATTATTATATTTAGAATAGTTTATACTTACAGAAGAGTTGCCCAAATCATACAGAGAATTCCTATACACTACTCACTCAGTTTTTCATATTGTTAATATCTTACATTAGAATGGCATATTTGTCATGACTCAAATCCAACATGAGTATATTACTATTAATGTAATGCCGCCGTTGATTTACAAGTCACGGTTTTCCCTACCATCCTTCTTCTGTTCCCGGATCCTACCCATGACACCACACTGCGTTTAGTTATGTCTCTGATGTCTCCAACAGTTTTTTCAGACTTTCCTTGTTTTTCATGACCTTGGCAGTTTTGAGGAGTGTTGGTGAGGTATTCTGTAGATTGCACCTCAATTTGGGTTTGTCTGATTTTTTTTTAAGATTTATTTTATTGTTTGTGACAGAGACAGAGACAGAGAAAGACAGAGAGAGGTGAGAGGGCCCAGAGCAGTCTCCATAGTTGTATATCATCAGTTTTCAACAGTTTCATTCCACACAGGTGGGAGGGGGCCATGCAGGGTGGGAACAGGGCTGGGAGCCTCCGCATGGGAGGCATACCCCCCTCAAACTGGGGTCTGAACTGGGGGCCTCCTGCATGGGATGCTCACCCTAGTGAGAACCACACCGGGGGCCTCTCACATGGGAGGCACCCCAGTTCAGTATATGGGTCTGCATGCACCATGGCTAGGACTTGATCCTTGGAACCCAGGGCTACAAAGTGAATCCTTAACCTGCTGAGCCATCCAGCTTCCCTGATTTTCTTACAAATGAGTTTTGGGGAGAAAGACCAGAAGGAAGAAATGCCCCTCTCATCATATCACATCACATTAGGTTTATGTTCTACAGACATTCCTTGTTACTGGGGATGTGAGCCTTGTTCACCTGGCCAAGGTCATGTTTGCCGGGTTTCTCCAACATGACGTTACTTTTTC
This sequence comes from Craseonycteris thonglongyai, assembly GCA_004027555.1. NCBI lineage: Eukaryota > Metazoa > Chordata > Mammalia > Chiroptera > Craseonycteridae > Craseonycteris > Craseonycteris thonglongyai. Next base: position 9,888 of record PVKE010030499.1, read on the forward strand.
TTCTTTTTTTTCCTTCTTCAGACTCTATTCTTTAAAAACAAGTCTTTTAGCACAGCCCACACTAGGCTGCGGGGATATGAAGTTCTCTTCCTGGAGGAGGGAATAGTTACATAGATTATTTGGAATTCTTCTCTAAGGGAGCTTTATCCCTTCCTTCCCCATTTACTTATTTATTCAGTCATTACTTTATATTAGTATGGACTCATAACTATTTTACTCTTCAAATTATAATTCGGTGCTACCGTATTTCTTTCACCTTGGGCCATTGGGCGCTCTTCTGGGTTGGCTCCTGTTTCTATGGCACATTCTCATTCTTTAGCATGTCCTTGCTTTCTGACACTACAAGATGCTACATGACCATCTTATATAGTCTCTGCCCCATGCCTGGAGCCAGCCTTTTCTCTAAGGAGTCTGGTTCCTTTAGTGTAAGAATCATATTAGAATCTAAAATGTGGGCTCTAGGTGTGCTTGTTGCTATTGGGCACCCCTGCTTCTATTATAGAACCTCTGGGAGATTAGACCTAGGAAACATCTATATATACTAACCGATGTAACTATAAATACCTTTTGTATCTCTTCATCAGTATCTTTACTAACCTGAACATGAATTCATAATGTTACCTCCGATTCTATTCCAGTAGCACATTTTATTCTAATCTCCCTTGGCATATCTGTAATTTTCCTCTCCAACAGTTAGAAACCTGGACCGCATTCTCCACCACACATTTATTCATTCAACTTCAGTGTATATGTATACCGATTTTGGAACTTTTAACAAGTTAATTCCATGACAGACAAATTTACCAATTGGAACACAGTGTTTATGGGCACTTTCTTTTGTCTTCAGGCTTACATTTTATAGCCACACACCGTTTTAAAGTTACTTAGGTTAGCTTATTCTTCCCCATACTTTTCAGAGGTTATGTTATACATTTATATTACAGTTAGATTTCTGTCACAATTTATATTCACTCCTGGGTTCCCCCCCAAATTCTGGTCAATTTGAAAAAAAAATGTATGCATTGAAGTTCACACTTTCAGTTCTAAAGTTCTTTGGGTTTTGACAAGCCCTGGTGCTTCCCAATGCCTCTTCTATTGCATAAACAGGTTTTCGTGATTCTGAGACTCTGCCTGGGCTTTCGTTTCTCTTTCAGTGATATATGTGTCCCTGTACACTATAATACTTTTGTAATTGCCATGCTCATTTTTACTTTCTTATCCAGACCTGCTTTTGAAACATTATTCTTTTTAAATACATTTTAAAATAAGCTTCTTGGACTTCACAAAAATATTATGATATATTTATAGATAAATTTTGGGATAATTGGCTTTTTTATAACATGAGTCTTTCTAGTTGAGAACATAGCAAATCTGTTTGTTCTCTCTCTATCTCTCGCTCACTTTCCCTTTCTTCTATTTTATTCAATATTGAATAAGACAGTCCATGTAAATGGCAGTCTCTATTTAAGTATTCTTTCTATCAATTTATTTGTTTATTTTTGTTTAAAGATTTGTTTTTGTTGTTTTTGACAGAGACAGAGAGAAGGGGATGGCGGGGGGTGGGGTGGAAAGAGCAGTGTCCATAGTTGTACATCATCAGTTTTTGACATGATTTTATTCCACACAGGTGGGTGGGGGCTGCGCAGGGTGGCAACTGGGCTGGGGCTTCCTGCATGGGAGGCATGCCCCCCTGAGTCAGGGGCCAGATATGAAGGTGAGAACTAAACCCGGGACCTCCCACTTGGGAAATACACCTCAGTTCAGCACATAGGTCTGCACGGGCCAGGGCCAGGACTCGATCCTCAGTCCCTGGGGCCCAAAGCAAGTGCCCAACCTGCTGAGCCATCCCGGCCTCCCCTCATAAGGACATAAATACCTTTTGTTAGGTGTATTACTTGGCACTTGAAATTTTCATGGTATTTTTAGTGGTATCTATAATTTTAAGCTTTGTATTGAATGTTTATATTGCTAGAACTATATAGAAAAATTATTTTGTATATTGATTTTAAAGTTAGTTACTTTTTAGAACAACCCTTTAATTCTAATACTTTAACTGTAGATTTTCTTGAAATTTCTATGTCCATAATTATATTATTTGTGAAAATTATATTATCTGTTTCTTTTTCCATTCCTTAGTTTCATCTCCTTTCCCCTTTAATGAAGTAAATAGAACCACCACATATAATGTTGAATAAAAGCAATGTTAGTGGAGGCTATGGACTGAACTGTGTCCCCAAAAATTCAAGGTTGAAGCCCCAACTTCTAATGAGACTATCTGGAGACAGAGTCTCTAGGGTTTCTAAGAGATAATAAGGTTAAATGAGGTCAAAAGTTGGGGTTCTAATCTAGTAGGATTGTGTCCTTATAAGAAGAGGAGGAAGGAGCTTTCTCATTCTTTCTCTCTCTCTATGACACCTGAGGGCACAGTGAGAACGTCCCCATCTGCATGCCAGAAGAGGGCTCTCAGCAGAACCGGATCATGCTGGCACCCTGATCTCAGACTTCCAGCCTCCAAAACTGTGCAAAAATAAATTTCTGTTTTTTAGGTAAACCAGTCGATGATGATATTTTGTTATGCTAATCTGAGCTGACTAATACAGATGTTAGTATTGAGAGTGAGGTACTATTGTAACATATACCTAAACATGTGGAAACAGCTTTGGAACTGGTAATGTGTAAAGGTTATGAGTTTTGAGGAAATGCTGGACATATGGATGTTAAGACTATGTTATTGGAAACCACACAAGGCAGTCCTTGCTATAAAGTGGCAAAGATCTTGACTGAATTAAATTCTAGTATTTTGTTGAAGATAGAACTCAGAAGCAATGACATCAGGTGATTTAGCGGAAGATATTTCCAAGCAAAATGTTGAAGGAGTAGCTTGGTTCCTCCTGGCTGATAATAAAATGTGAAAGAAAAGATGAATTGAGGAAGAAATAGTTAAGTAAAGGGGAACCAGAACTTGATTATTTGGAAAATTCTCAGCTTACCCATATTGCAAAAACTTAGAAAGTTTGTTCTAAGAACACTGAGAGTGTGGCTGAACAACCATTTCATTAAGAGATCACCTGTGAGGCTGGTGGACTCTATTAGCCATCTCAACTAAAGCCAGGAATAGAATGGGTTTATACCAGTAAAGACATTTCCAGTTTGAACTAAAGGAGACAGCATAAGTGGGAGGGAATGAAGGGAATCAATTGCACTTCTTGGTTTCTGCAGGACTGGACCATAGATTTCTTTGGCTGTGAATGCACACTGTTCTTCAAGAAAAGGGACTCGTGACTCTTAAGGTGATTCAGACATTATCAGGCCTGCCACTCCCACCACAGGCCCAGAGGGCAAAGATCCTTCCTCCCTGGTTTCAAAGGGTGGGGTCATACTTCTCTGTTTTTTTTAAAGATTTATTTTTATTGTTTGTTTTTTTTTTTTTTGACAGAGAGAGAGACAGAGAGAAGGGGGAGGGCCCAGAGCAGTCTCCATAGTTGACAGCATTAGTTTTCCATATAGTTACTCCACAGGTGGGCTTGGGGCTGCGCAGGGCAAGAACTGGGCCAGGAGCCTCCCGCATAGGCCCCGGCACACCCCAGTTCATCGAATGGGCCTGCACAGGCCGGGGCCGGGATTCAATCCTTGGTCTCCAGGGCTGCACAGCTAGCACTTAACCCACTGAGCCATCCCAGCCACCTCTTTTCTCTAGGTTGTTTTTTTTTTTTTCCCATAGTATTAATTCCATTTATTTTATTTTATTTTTTAATTTATTGGGGTGACATTAATTGATATCATTGTTTCCAGGTGTACAATTCTACATTACAGTGAATCACATACACGGTGATGGAAAGTGAGCTGATTCTGGGTGGTAAGCACTTCTCTAGTTTTATTGAGCTCAGATCACCCCACCCAGAGCCTCAGGAGTGAAGTCAACCTCCTAGAGAGGCCTGTGGGCAGTGCCGGAGAGTTGAATTGAAGGGGAGGAGTTACCGTACAGGATGGATAGTGGTAACCTCTGTGAAGGTCAGAGTATTAAACCAAGGAGGATGATTATCCAGCATTAAGATCTAATGGAGCTTGTCTGAACACGGTTTTGAATTTGCTTGAGAACCATCATGACTTCTGTCCTTTCAATTTCTTCCTTTAGAAGAGATCTGTCTATTCCTCTCTTCAAGTCTAGATATCCCCTTTTCCGTGGAATTTGTGTGTTGTCATTGAGAGACACTTAGAGCCTTCTCTATCTACTTGGACACTCATACACCCCTCAAAACACGTCTTCGGAAGATGACCTTCCCTTTTGTCCAGTGGAATTTTGTTTTTCTATTTTTCTTCTGTATGCCTACAACAGGCCTTGAGAACTTTCTATAAAAGCCAGGTCTCTCTTGTTGGGTAGATTTCAGGCAGAGAAAAAAGGAAGAATTATCTGTTAGAATTGCTGTTTATTTGGGAGTGGTATGCAGGGTTTGAGGGCTGCTAGTGTAACATGTTGCCATGGGAACTGAATGTCACTTAAGTACTGACTGTAAGAAGAGGATGCTTTACCAGACTGGCTGAGGCAAACTGAGGAACAAAGTAGAAATGTATCATGAGGGAAAATGTAAGATGCTCTTCACGTCCTTGGAAATTGAGAAATAACCACAACTGAGGCTGTCTAGATATGAGCTGTCATTCCTGGAAAAGGATGCTAGAAGGAGGCTTTTGTGCATTTGAAGAGAATTCTCAGAACAGGCAGGCTGGTGATTCGTTCCAAGTGCCTGTATTCCATGAGCTTGGCTTCCTCCCAGACACACGACTCAACCCTGTCCGGTCTATGTTGCTGAGGCCATGTGGGCAGGCTTAGAGGGGAGGGGCCTCGACCTCTATTGGGAAGGGTGCAGGAGGTCTCATTCCCCTCTCACACCCCAATTGGAAGTCACAGTTGCTGCGCTTCCCCCGCCCCCTTTTATTTTTCCATTCAGCAGAGAAATCTGTGTTTACAGGGAAGTGGAGAGCATGGCAAATGGAATTCATATTTTTTGAATCCCCACAGCAGTACTGTGCTGGAGTCACTAGCGATAGTTCAGTGATATGTTGCTAGCTTAAAATTGGGAGTATTATACCATAGAAATTGTCACAGTCTACAGTTCAGGGCTTTTCATTTACTTAGTTATTTTTTGAGAGCTTGGTGTTGAACATTCAGTCCACTGACCACAGACCATAGCTGCTATATAAGCACTATGTGCTAGACTCTCTAGTAAATATCTTAAAATGTAATGCCATAGTCTTACTGTCATTCCAAATCTGTGTGAGGTGGCTATTATATGATTTCTATTTCACTGAAGAGGAAATAGAGGATCTGGGAAATTAAGAGACTTGCTGATGGCTACTGGACAGTTCATAGAAGCTCTGGTCCTGAGATTCATCTTGTACCCTTCCTATATTGCTCATTATCTTTTTCGTACATCCTCAAGGCCTTGTTTGGGACCCTTGTTTCTTGCTGCAGAGAAACCAGCTGGTTCTGGGCATGTCTGTCTTCCTGTCCTTCATCATCCAGGACCTGTTGCTTTCTATTGCTGCTCCCTTGTAAAAATACTCCATGCCATGAGTAGGGATGGGATGGAATATTCTCTCTGTTTTCTAGTGTATAAACTCTGCCAGGGAGTACACTCAGAACCTGCTCTTGAATGAATTGCTTGGGGTACCCCAACATCCATTCAACTTTGGTTGAAAATCAGCTCTGTACAACTACTATATTGGGAGAGTGGGGCCTATACTGCCATGCTTGGAAAAGACTCCCTCAGAGAGTTTGCTATTTGACATGGAGAATAAGAGACGCAAAAATTCCAGCAGAAAAATTTGAGTATGTCAGATGCGTGGGCCAAAGGCAGTGTGAAGGAAATAATTATTCTTAGCTAAGGTGGCAGAAAAGGAGCTGGGCCAAGAAGGAGGTGTAAGATTTAGAAAGTGATGGCAAGAAGCAGGGCATTTCAGGTAAAGAGGCAATGCATGTTGGGTAAAAGCAGAGGTGGAAATCCACAGTGTATCCTGGGGAAGCACCAGGTTGGAATCAAAGGAGCAAGGCTGTGGAGACTGTCTAACAAAGGTCTGAGTTTTTTTCCCTGTAAATTAATATGCCTTATGCAACTTCACTTTTCTGATCCTATTTTTATTTCTGATCCCAGAAATAAATGAAAATGCTAATATCTGCTAATGCATAAAAGTATTGGACGCATAATGGCATCCCAAGGAGGTGCCCAGAGAGCTCATTCTGTGCTCCTTCTCTGTATTCCTGGGTTCAGATTAGATGGAGGACAGGGCTCATGGGGGAGCTAGGGGAATGAACTTGGACCTGGTTCTTGGATGGAGGGTCTTGCATACAAGATCAAGGATTTCTAAGTTAATGACTAGGGGAATGAGGGTTTCAGGAGTTGGCCATGGCAATGGTGGCACTTTGGGGAGATGTGTGTGTATGAATAGGCTGGAGAGAGAATTTGTAAACTCCTGGGCTAGGGCAGGGGTGAGGGGCTGGGGGGCAGCCCTAGGGGAAGAAGCACCAGTGGAAGAAGATGCAGTAGAAGGTGACTGTCAGAATTGGGACACTGGTGGGACATGGCCTGGAATGAAGAGGAGGGTGAAGGGTATTAAGCTTGGTCTTTCCGGGTCTGCCCGCTGCCTGGTTCCATTGTTACATTCTGCTCCCTTGTCCACTCCAAGCACACTTTTTCTCCCATTCTGCCCTTCAGTGTTACTGGGCACTCCAGAACCTATGTGGAATGATGAGAGGAGTATATGTGGGCATAAAAAGGAGGAATAGGTCAGGGGTGTAGACCACCACATGGTCTGACATAGTCAAGTTTATGGCCAATGCATTGGAGCCCAAGCTGCCCTCCCAGAGCCACGATGCCTGCTGTACACCCACCTGCACTGGCCCAATACGCCTCCCTAGGCCATCATGATCCTTGGTGCTCACTGCTCTCGTGCTACTCTTACAGCGCTTGGGACTGCCCCGGGGACTCAGTACCTCAGGCACTGGCGTGTGCTAATGTCACTGCCGTGATTCTCACAAGTTGTTGCCATTGTGTCCTGAATTTAATTTATGAACACTTGCTGCTTCTTTTAGTTTCTATGAGCTAGGTAGGTGTCATTTTTTCTGGAACCATTCTTGCGTCCTGTATTTCCCTACCCCTACTAGTAACACATTTTGCCCAGCAGATCAGCGCTCTCTGCTTCGATATCCTCTGTTCTGCATGGAAGACCCTGCTCTCCTGGTTTCCAGGACACTGGTGCCGGTTGTTACCGCCTAAAAGAGGCCTTCCCAGATCTCTCTAGGATAGATTGAGGAGCAGATAGAATTGTACACCTGCTAAAGTGGGGGCTGTTAAACCCAGAGCCTTCAGAACCTCTGCCAAGAAATGCACTCACTATTGTAGAAGTGGAGACGCTGTGCTGTAAACCCAGGAGGGTTTGGACAGAGCCTTGGGCAGGAGTCACATTCTATTGTATGGCCAAGGAAGAGGAGGGAGGTCTATGGTGAGGGAGGTAGGGGAGAAGATTGGGAAGGTGGGTGTCCATGTGGTTGCAGGGAGCAGGCAGTGTGGGGATGCTGCAGGGGTGGGGGAGGCAGATTGGGGTTGATATCAGAATCTCCTGGGGAGGAGGGTTCAAAGTATGCCCTGACCACCACAGAAAATCACTGCCATGTGATGCCTGATGGCCAACAGGATGCTATTCTATCTCTAGATGTGATGGGGCATTCAAGACTGGAAAGAATGCTGAATTAAATGACAAACTAAGTCAGCAGCATTCTCTGAGAACCTGTTTTCTTTTATGGCAGGTGTAGATTACCTATAATGCTGCGTGTTAAGCAGCAGAATGGGACTCAGCTGAGTGTAGCTCTCTCTCCTTCATCCATTGAGAAAGAAATTCCGTTGCATGCTAAGAGTGGAATTTAAATTTCAAGGAGTGTAAATCACAGTGGAAGAAGTGAGGCTCTATCATTATTGAGAATTTTGATGGTGAAAGGCAGGGGAGAGAAAGCAGTAGCTTGCAGAGGTGGTGGCGGCAGGCCTGTGGTGAAGAGGGGCAAGATGTTCAGGGATATTTTAGTTATTGTTTTGGGATGAGACAGACTTGATCATGCTTTTAGACTGAGAGTTGCTAGAGGTAAGAGAAGGAGGAGTGGATCAAGGAGGCAAAGTCTGTGATAAGATGGAAGAAAATCATATTAAAAATGAGATTCTAGTGGAGAGAATAGAGATACAAAGACCACTTGAGGTGATGAGATCTTTTCAGAGGCCAGCAACTGCAGGAGAAAGCCAAGTGCTAAGCCCATCCTGGTTATAGATCCTTCTAGATGCACACTGTTCCCAGTTCATAATGTCTGTTCCTAGGGGTGAGAATGGGCAAAAGAAAGCCTGGGGCTATTGTTGTTTTTGGAGAAGGCTGGTGGGGAAGTAAAAATGAGTGCATTGTGTCCAGCCTTTGATATTTTCCTTTAGGTCATCATCAAGAAGCAAACAAACAAACAAACAATTCTCTGCTAAGTTATCCAAGTTGAGGCATCTCTTGGGGCATATTAGCCAAAAACAAGGTGATCATTAATTCCTCTTGGCATGCAGCATGATCCTGAACCCTCTGCCCCTTTGAGGATTCAATTAAAAGGCTCAATGGTGATGATTCCATTGCCAGGGCTCCTACTCCAGGTCTTGCCTCAGCTCTGGCCAGCTTTGGGGTGGGGACAGGGTGAGAAGTGCTGGAGAAATGGGATTTTTGGCTCTTGAGTGCCATGTAACTACAGAATGAGAAATAGCATCCTGCCTACACATGTAGTTAAATCTCTTCTATGGACTCTGCTACTTTCTTGGTGTCTGAGGAGACTCTGGTACCATCACTTCTCAAGCTTCCTATTTTTTTGTGTCTCAAGATGCAGCTCCATCAGCTCACTTCTTCTAGTCTCACCAGTCTTGAAAATGCATTGTGTCTTATTTTGTCCATCAGTGTTCATGCCATTCCTACTCCTTGGCATGTTCATTGCAGTTTATCTATCTCCAGCATTCTACTTTTTATTCATGGCTCAGCTCATAAATACCACTTGTTAAGGAAAACTCGGGTTCAGACCCAAGACTCCATTCTCTCTTGGGAGGTTCCTATCCAACTGGGTATCCAGAAAACTATTAAGCATAGAAATGTGGTGGGGTGAAAATCACCTAGACTTTAATAGTCACTGAGGTAGGCTTGTATCTTCTCAGTTCTGTTTCTTTACAATCTTAGAAATATGAATCCCTTCCCCAAAAGGGTGTTGGAAAGGTTAGTAGAGACCACTATGTAAGTGCATCTAACACATGATAGGGTCCTCCATTGGGATTCTGCATTATTTTTCTTTTCTTAAATTCACAATTCTTTTTTTTTGTTAAATTTATTGAGGTAACATAAATTGATATCAATTACATTGTTTCCAGGTGTACAATTCTACATTACATTGTCTATACATCGCATTATGTGCTCATCACCCAGAATCAGCTCACTTTCCTTCACCGTGTGTTTGATTCCCCCTCCTTACTCCCCCCCATCTCTTCCACCCACCTCCCCACCCACCCTCAGGTAACCACTAAATTATTGACTGTATAAAGAAGTTGTGGTACATTTACACAATGGAATACTACTCAGCCATAAGAAAAGATGAAAGAAACAAAGACTCATGGACACAATTCTTGATGCATCCAGAAACT
>PVKE010030500.1:0-19577 GCA_004027555.1 Craseonycteris thonglongyai
GAAAGAAGTAGGGACTACTGAGCTGCTCCTATAAAAAGGGGGTAGGGGACCTTGATTAAGGACCACATTCCCCTTCCAGCTGAGCCCATGGAAGTAATCCAGTTTAGATCTCTAATGGGTCTCTCAGGAAAATACGAGTGTAGGTGACTGAAATGTCAGGGTGGTTTTGGCTTTCGCGGCCATGTGCCAACTAAGACTGAACTAGTAGAATGAATGTTATTGTTGGATTCCCAGATGACCAGCTTTACCTCACATGGGCCTCATCTGGTACATTGGGGCTGCTTCTTGCTTTATATATGTCAGGGACATAGTGAAATCCTAGATTATATTTTGGCATGGTTAATTATGCCAAGCATTGTTCTGATACTTGTTTATTTTTTAGTTTATTTTGTGTTTAATTTCTGTGCTGTGAGATTCCTGCTGTTTTGAGGAGATAGGAGCTATCTGCTTCTCTGGCTGTAACATACAACTTTAGTTGAGAAATAGAAAAGGAGAAGGCATATTGGTAGCAATAACTCTTATTGTTCTTATCAGTATGGCTCCAACTTCTGTTAACAAACCTATGTCCTCTTTTCCCCCCTTTCATTTAATAACAATTTTCTTTGGATTATGTAGAATATAGAGTTATGTTCCTAATATTTATTGATAAAGATTATTATATATAAAGATATTTATAAGTAATAAAGTATCCAGGGCTTATAAGGCAGAGAGTAGCGCTAATGTATAAGGTAACTCAGGTGATACTTTGACAACTCCATCCTTTCTGAGAATGACTTCCTTAAGCCTCAAAATATCCCTGCTGTCATACTGCTTCATTTACACTCTTCTAAATGTTCACTATCCATTCATTATTCATGAGGAGGACGGGACTGATAAAGAGACAATGTGAGAATTATAGGGGGAAAAGGCAGGAGGCAAAAGATAGAATAAGGCGTGTACACCACATGATGTTTTTACCCATTGTATTGATTTGGACTGGTTCATAATGTGTCAGGGGTGTTACATCTCTTTGACATCTTTTTCTCTTTCCTTCTTGTTAAGGGCCACTCCAGCCCTCTCATTTCTTCCTGGGCCCAAAAGGAAATAACAGAAGTGTTGCAGAGCTTAGTAAATCCCATGTTCTATAAAAATAGACAACTTTTCATGTGGACAACCAAAAAGAAAATAACCAAGAATGCTGAAAGCTACGTCTAGTTTGAATTGTTCTGGGTCTTTAAAACCCAGTGGCTGTTTTCAGAAAGAAGTAGCTCAGATGAATGAAGTCAGATTGGAGTCTGGCATTTGGAGTTAAGCCGATTTTCTCTGCTGTGTACTGACATTTGTGTTAATACAGTGGTTTCTCATGGATTTCTTTAAAATATTATAGTTCATCTGACATTTGGTTGAACATTTTTTTTTTTACTTTGGAGAAATGATTGAAGTTGGTTTTGGGTAAGGGCTTTCAAAATTCATAGTTTTGCCTCATGGCATATGCTAAAATAGTGAAATGTGATTTTCCTAGCCAGGTAGAGCCCTAAGCATACCATTTAGAACTACTATTGATTGTTTTTGTTATTCTTATATTCATGAGAGACGACTGGAAAAGTGAAAAGCAAAAGACAGAAAATGACACCGGATGCATTTCAATGTCTCTTATTCCTACCCCGTGGGTTTAGGTGTAAATATTTACCAAAATGATGTCTAGCTGTATAGTCAACTTCACAACTTGCTTGTAAAATTTTACTATTATATTATGAGCACTTTTATGTCATTAACTTTTAAATACCTGAACATTTTGTGTTGGATTATGAGGAACCAAGTATCGCTGTTGGTTCTGAAGGATTTTCTTTTTAAATTAAACCTTTGGGGAACTCCCTTTCTGCCTTGCTGTACACAGGACTTCAGTTCACACTTGAGCTTCTTTGGCCATTTGATCAAGTACAGGTAAACTTAGGGTTTGAAGTGAAGGGATTTCGAGGTTGAACTGCATTCCAATTTGAGGGCCAAGAAGAGAGGAAGGGTTGGAGGCCATAACTTCATTTAATTTTGAGCCAAGAAAAAGTGCTTTTAAACACAATCCAGAACTTTCTCTTACTCTTCAGAAAGTTTGTCAGGCCTCTCCTGCCCTCTGTACAGTCCTAAAAGAATGGCAGTCAGGGCTGTTAGTGATATGTTTGGAATTAGTCCATTCTTATCTGTCATCTCACCTCCCCCTTGACCCTCCCACTACCACCAAATCTTGGCATGTCTGAAAACAGGAACACATATCAAGGTATTAGAAGTGGCAAATATTATGCATGCAGAAAGTGAAAAATCAATGACTGTAGTAAAGTTAAAATTGTGTGGTTAGCATCTTTAGAATATTTAAGGACTTTGACATAAATGACCTCATAGCACGTAAAGAAGGCTCAGAGAACATTGCAGAGGCAGTGAGCGCTGATCCTGGTTGAGCTGTTTCACCCGTGAGAGAACTGAAGCCCAGAATGGTTTGTGATTCGCTGAAAATCATACACCACACAATGAGAGGAGGGCAGCCTAGATTCTGGTGTTCTGTGTTATTCCCAAGAATGGGGGCAGTTATGGGAGACCAGCAAGGACAGTACACTTAGGAAGCTTTTGTTATTTAATTATTGCTGCTTCTCTCTGGACCACTCTATGCATTTAGGTTTACTTTTATGCTGCTTTATTCTTAAACAAATTAAAAAGAAACATCATCCTTGAATGGTTCTGGTTTAATTTTCTTTTGACTAGAGGATGCTGGAAGGGAGCTCAGTGGCAAAGGCCAGTGATTATTTTGCTTTCCCTTACCTCTTCCTTTGTTCATCCTCATCATATGACAATGAATTCTGGTTCAGGATTCCTTCTGCTTTTAGCAGGATTGACATGTGGCCTTATCTGGAAATGAAAAGGCTGATTTGATTATGGATTTCTTTGTTCCAGGTATCTTGGGCCAGGGGGGTTTTGTAACAAATGAGAGGGGCGATCAGGGGTTCCCTGGGGTTAATTTTGGTCTTCAATATAGGAAAAGATCATGCCTTAATTAAATAAAGCTCAAATAGAATATATGGCATACAGTCATCTTTATAATCAACAAAATTATTTTCATCTGAAAATGCTTTTAAAATGTTAAGTAGCATACACACACAATTTCTTGATATCTTTTTCTTGTTTTGATAAATATAAAGAAAATCCAAAAAGCAAAAACTAAAGTGTTGAAATTGTATGTATTCCTAAATAATGAATGTTTTAAGATGTACTCCCTGAAATCTTTATATAAATAACTTCAAAGAGCTTTCACTGAAACAACAATGTGGTGAGTTACTTCAATAAAAAGGAAACTAATGTGACATAAACATATTTGTGTGCTGAGAAAGTCAATTTAGACACTTGAACTAGAAAGAAAAATATATTGGTTTTCCACATTAGTTTTCCAAACTCCTTTTGGCACCAAACTGTGCTTGGTAAAGGTGTCTTGTCATTTTTTTTCTATTTTTCTAATTAACTCCTCCTCTGATCAAGCATTTTTTCACTACATCTAACATATTTTCCTTCACGTTGATCTCATCAATCTGCTAGCTTTTCTGTATTCCTTCATTGTAAGAATATCCCTCATGAAAATCACTGGAGACCCGAGAACTCCCAAGTTCTAGCTTTAAACAGATTAGTCTGCATTTATGTTACTGTTTGTAGCAGCGACACTCTGTAAATAAATCCAAATGTCCATTGGTTAAATAAGCTATGGTGTATTCACATAAGTCCTAGGTATATGGTGGATGGCATAATGCATTTTTAAATTATAGAAACATGTTTGTTTCACTTACATAGTGTCTTTCACTTTAAGATCAAAAATGCATCTTGAAATATTGACCTTCAGGGCACCACTCTTGTTAAACTTATTATTATAATAACCATTAACAATAACAACTATTATTACGATTGTGATTATTATGCTGTCTGAGGTTGTTAGCCCAGAGAAGACTGAAAAAAGTTGAACAAGTATTCCTGATGCCCATTTTTCTTCTCTTCATAGGTTGAAGATAAAAAGAACTCTTTTTCCTTTTTTAACTTACTGCATGATAAAGTAGTTATTTATTTTATAAAACAAGAGTGTGATATATTATTCTCACTAAACTTAAAAATTAAAATGGAATCATGGTTAAGAGCAAGCATCCAGTATGACCAGAGTATTTATCCATATAATTAAGCCAACCAAAAACCCATTTTTAAGTGACTTAGTGTCAGACTGACCACAGAGCAAATTATTTTAAAGCAGCCAGGTGATCTCAACTACAGGGCAGCTACTGCATTTCTAGTCGACATGATTTGATCATGTATCATAGACTGTGAAGTAAAATCTCTTTCAAAGCTTCATAAAGCTTTCAATTAAATTAATTATTATAATAATCGATATGGCACTATTGTAAGAGGGGGTAGATGATAGAGTTTATCTATTAGTTTATTAGGTAAGACATTTCTGAGTACAGTTCAACTAGAATCTGAAGCCCGCTAATCAATCTACAGGTGAAAAGACTGAACGATATTTGTGAATGAATGATAGCATGTAACAAGTAATTTAAAAATGTCATGCTTACTAGCACTGTTTTCTACGTTATACTTTCAGCATTTCCTTTTGATAGGTTAGAGATTAAAGAGCAAGTTGTAATCTTAAATTTTGGCTCTCTGACACTGGATTTGAAAAATAAAACTATTCAGTCCTATATTTTCTCCCATGTACCGGTATTTCATTCTGATGTAGAGACTGTAAGTCTGATACCTACAGGGAAAAAAAACCCAAAACAAAACTACACTCAGTTGACCACTGCAGTGAATTTGTGACTGTCTTTGACTTTGAAAATCCTTTGCTTTGCTCCACATCATTTCTAAGGACCCATCAATCATGCAATTTACTGGAAGTGTCCTGTTTCAAAATTATTTGACATTGCACCAGAATGACACATGAGCTGGTGCTCTTTGCCCACTGCCATCAGGGTACAGATGAATCTTTTCACTTATAAGGTTCTTTATGTGAGTGAAAAAAATTCTATAACATGCCTTTTATGAGGCTGAAATTAATTGTGTTATGATGAAAATTGAATAAAGGAATCCTTTTAATGTATTTCACTTATGTCTGGCTTCAACTTTATACTGTACTACTAATACTAGAAAGTTGTCTCAGTTATAGCAAAAGACATTTCCATGGGAGCATTTAATATTTGCTTCTATTTATAACCCTGTACATTAGAAGAACTAAATATAATTGATATGCATATTTCTCTTATCAATACAGTTCTGTTTTTTGTAATGAAGGAATTACTGTTTTGGCATATAAAGGGCAACCAAAGCTATCAAATTTTATTTTATGAAACAAACCTGTAGTCATGCAACATCCAAGATGTACAGAAAGCAAAAGGTAATGTTTAATAAATCTAAGAAAGCATAATTGAAGCTTATTAGTCATGCAAGAAAACTCATAAATGTTTTCACCAGAATCTCTCCTCACCATTAGCATAGACTTTCTTTCCATTTGTGCCCAGTTTTAGAGACCCTTTAAGGAAATGTATAGGCAAAGAGTAAGAGCAGTGATTATAAATGTGTTGTATTAAAAACGTCCCTACATTGGAAAATGGCTACTGAAAAAAGTTTGGGACAGTTTTATTCAGACCATAGGAAACTGCTTAAATACATTCTCTGATTCTCTTTTTATAGCAGTTGATACAAAAGCAAAGGCAAAATACCTAAATGCAATATGGGTACATGCCTTTTTTACCCATAACAAATTTTAAAAAGTGGTGTTAATTTTAAAGATATTGTAACTGGTATCATTTAGTGTAAACAGTTCTCTGCCCATCTGCCCTTGCATTTTAAAGGTGATAAAACAAAGACTCAGAGATGTTGAGCATCTTGCTCTTGATGCCACTAAGAGACTGTGACATATTTTGTTTAAGTCCTTGTCTGCTTTTTCATCTAGTGTTATGTGCATAGTAAGATACTCCTCATTCATATCTGTGAGCCAAATGTACAAAGCAGTTGCATTTTGTATTATATGAGATGGTGCTGCAAAAATTTAAGAATGACAGTGTCACCTGGCACTGATTTACAAAACATGCCATGAAAAGAGAATGGCTTTCGTAGTACTGAATTGGACAGTGCACAACACCTTGATGTTATTCCTGTTACTGACCAGAAAAAGAACGAGACCACATCCACACACGGTGGGAAGTTGACTCGCCTCCCAGTGTTCCTCTCACCCACCCAAACCAAGCAGTTTTCTTTCTTGAGAATTTTGAATTCATAGTGTTTCTTCTTTTGTTTGCACTAACGAAGAACACTTCATCCATAGAATCTTATCTAGTTATTTGCACAAGATTTTTCTTTTGAAGTGAATGTTAAGACCCCCCTTACATTAAGAGAATAACTTCTGTGGATGTTCTCACACTTTGTTCAAACCTTTGCCAAGCTGATCTTTCATAGGCTCTTTCTTTTTCTCTCTAAGGAAATACCAATTTGAATGATGATAGTTTACCTGTCCAAAGATAAAAACATCTATAGATTGTGTAGAAGGTGGTACTTAGTTGTATTCAGAAATATTGAAAGTAAAGTACTTCATTCACATTTGGGCTGCCTGAATTTTATCATTTGTGCTTAGCTGTAACACATTTATTCAACATTTTATTGAGCAACAGCTGTCTTACAGAACTATTAAAGTACTTGAAAGGAGAGAACAGAGAGAAGAGACTGCTTACTTGTATGGGTGTGTGAAAGAGAAATATTACAATAAAGGCAATTATCATGAAGCTTTTAATGAAGGCAAATAGATGAGAGTAATATATGGTAGATTATTATTTAATTAAAATGAAACAAATACTCTTTTGTTTGTAAGATACTCAAGGGTTACTTTTTCATGTTAGTATGGTTTCATTGAACTTACTAAGTGAAAATAAATTTCTAGTCATTCTCTATTTAATTGACTATGAATCAAAAGAATAAGGAATATTTGCATACTTTGCAAAATCTTTTCACTCACTTTGTGGGTTATATAACAGCATGACAATGATAATAATTAATAAAATTAATGATCATCATTATAGAAATTATTATAATAGTCATAACAAATGAGTGATGCTCTGAAGGTAAATGTTGCAATATAGCCAAGCCCATCTTGTCTCATGGTGGTGTTTTAATGACCACCTAACTGGTATTATCTGGTGTCACAGTGGTTGGTGACTCCTGCTTTTTTTCTGTGGGAAAGTGCAAAAGAAAGCTACCTGGGAACTTGTTTCTAAGTCAGTCATTATGAATAACAACATGGGCACAGCATGGCCTTGTGTCACCCTAGGGAGACTTTGTCCACTTCACTAAGTAGGGTTGTGCCACATTTTGCTCTCCGCCTGTCCCCTTAAGTGGCAGACATACTGCTATTTGGGTTGTTTATCTCACAGTAATGTTCGAAATTTCTCAATGTGAAGAAGTCTGCAAATCTACTCTTCCATTTACTGGCTGTTATGAACTCTAGCAAGCTACTTAAATGTTAACATAACATGGATATAATTTCTTTGTGAGAGGAAAACAAAACAATATACCTGAATAGGATTTTGTAAACTTTAACAATGGCTGACACTTAATCAATATTAGCTTTGGTTTTGTCACATATGCATATATTGAGCTTTGTTGCATCTCTGTTCTCTGTTTGTCTCAGTGGTCAGTACAATTCCAGTTACTGTAATGTGGCACTGCCAGGAAGAACAAAAACGATAAACATTACACTTGGGTCAACTTTTTTGCCCCAAATGTCTTCTACTTACAACTGAAGAGAAACACAATGTGAAAGTGGAACGTAGTCTTTTGTGGAGGTCAGTCTATCCAAGTAGGAATGGTCAAGTTAATTAATATTAAAATATTAATTAATAGTGTTTCCTTAGCTCTACTTGGATGTAAGTTCTATAAAATATAGGTACTTACTTACCTGATCTTACTTGATTATCATCCACAGTACTTGGCAAATGCTAGTTTCTCAGGAAATAATTTTTTAATGTATGGCTTTTATGTTAACCTGAACGATGTGTCGGGAGACAAAATCATGTGACTGAAATATATGACAGTCCTTAAGTTCGTAGTTCATTGATTCTATCCTCTTATTGCAGGTGAATAATTCTGAAATTTATTGGTGAATACTTAATCTGGCTCCTTCCCAAATATTATCTAGCTTCTCTTGTTTTTACATATAATTGAACTATATTCTGAGGCACAGTCTAGCCACCTCTCTATATATGAATTTTACAGATGACTATTAAAATAAGTTATGATTCCTTCAGAATCTTAATAAAATCTAAGAATTTTATTGAGTCATTTATATCCTCTAAAACTTCTCCCAGTTACTTTAAAGGTACTTCCTCAAGCAGTTTCCATTTGCCTCCAGGCCACTGAGACCATATAATGAAAAGCAGAATTTATCAGCTTCTCCCACCCAACTCAGCACATCCCACCCATAGTTACTCTTACAAAGTTAAAAGTAAGCATGTTTCTAGCACTGACCACACTTTCTTCCTTTAATGATAAAATATTTTTCTAACTGAGAATACCTGGTCACACCTCTCATTAAGAAATAGACTGATATTTTCCCATATGTCACCTCATCTTTTCAGTTTAGATTCTAGTTACAAAAATCTTTTAAACTCATGATCTTTTTTACCTTGGTCACATTATATTTTAGACAAACATAGACAAATAGTACCCCATCTCCTATGGAGGTAAATCATGCATATTAATTGTTTATTGAGATGATGCTCAAGAAAACATCCATTTTATTACATTTAAATTCTTTTCAAGTCAAGTAGAGCATAAATTCATATTTTACCACAGTCTATCTTAGAAATTTCATTGAACTTTCTTTCAGCTAATGTTCTAAGTCACCTGTTTGAAATGGGCAAAGGGCAGGCCATCACAGGAAATACTCTACACGACAGGTTTGGGAAGCAGAGACTAATAATAATGTTAAGTGTCACCTGTGGTCTAAGAGTACTGTCAATATCAGGAGTTTCAGGTATTGGACCTATAGCCTACAATAGTTAGACCTTTTTCTTTTTTCTTTCTATTAGTCTTGTTTGAAATGACTTGTGTAGACTTTCTGACTCAGTGTCCAATTAAAGGTTCTTTAAAGTACTCATCTCTAGTATTATATGGTGGTCAGCTTTAATGAGTGCTCAGAAATACTACTCTCATTATGGACAGGCTTTTGAAATAGGCTTCTCTCTCCATCAATTGCTTAACGTTCTTCAAAGCAATTAACATAAAAATAAAGGAGATTAAATTAAACACTGGGCTTTGGTGAAATTAATTAATTTCATTTCACCAGTGGAGAAAAGGAATAGATAACCATTTTCATTACATTATTTGAAAGAGATGATTGTATTTGCAACGAACAGATTAAGAGCAAGTTAACTCATGCTGAATAAGGTCTCTTTTAAATCTGTGTATTGCAAGGTATTTTTCTATCATTTTAATGGCTCAAAATTAAAGTTTCAATTAATTGGCAAATTGATCTGGGTAAAACTTGGCTAGAAAATCTAGACAATTGCTTGAATAGGATGAAAATTGAAAAATGTTTTTTTGGTTTTTTTTTTAATATTTATTTATTTATTTTTGGCAGAGAGAGAGAGAGAGATAGATAGATACAGAGATACAGAGACAGAGAGAGAACTGAACTGGTGAACTCCCCAGTTCAGCATATGGGTCCACACAGGCCGGGGCTGGGACTCGATCTCCTGTCCCCGGCGCTGCAAAGTGAGCGCTTAACCCACTGAGCCATCCCGGCTTCCCCTAAAAATGTTTTTTAAATGACATAGAAAAGGAAGAAATAAATATTATACTGTTACATAATAAGCTATCTATTCTAGACAAATGATGACTAATTTATATTTTCATGTTTATTCTTGTACAAAACAGTTGTAATGTCTTACAGCCATCATAGTTTTCAGAATTCTAGAGCTACAAATGCCAACAATTTAAATACTCTGATTAATAGTTTAGTAAATGCTTAATATATAGTACATATTTATTTTCTAGAAGGCCTAAATGTTATAAATGAAATGTAAATTTTCAAAAATTTAAATAGCTTTATACCCTCCTTTTATGGCCCAGTAACTGTCTTCGCAGGATAACTTCAGTTGTCTTTATTGAAAGAATTAATAATTTTCTCTTTCAAAAAGTCACTTTAATTTTTACTCTGATATGCTGACCAACTTTATAGAATCTTCGCCCCTTCCTTCTAGTGTAGTATAATATATAAAAGATACCATACTACTTTTTAGGATTAATTTGATTATTTTGGCATTTGTTACCAAAATGATCTGATATTTATTTTTTAAGTTGATGAGTCAAGTCAGTTAAACTGCTGTTAATTCAACTCTCTAGTAATGATGGAATTGCAGGTCTATTTTTCTGGTTTCATTTATTTGCTCCCTTGAGTCCAAAATAGTAAGTACAAATGTTCTAGAGTGAAAACACTCATTTTGATCAGAATGAAGGGAATGTTTGCTAATGAATTTGTATGTTTACTCCTGAGAGCTAAGTATCCTCACTTCTGAAAGAATTGCTTCTTTCTAATCTGTTAGAGATAAAGAAAATTTGGTTACTTTCAAAATAATACATTCAGGATGTTATTTTGTAAATTAACCTGTAATGTGACTTTTTTGTTAATCCTTCATATTTACCTTGATTATATTTAACTATGAATTAAAGTAATTAGTTGAATTGAGTACAGTGTTTAACATAATTACCATATCCTTAGTAAAAGGTTATTATTAATGTGTCTGATGGTTGGTTGACTAGAAATTCTCTCCAGTTTCACATTTTAAAAATGAATGTACTGTGAGTGGAATGGTAAAGCCACTAATTGAAGACATATTTAGACCAAGGGTTACCATAAACATAGACCTAGGGTGACCAGTTTCCCTGTTTGCCTAAGATTGTGGGAGTTCTCAGCATAGAGGACTTTTTGTTGTAAAACTGGGACAGAGGTTTCTGGGGATGCTGGACTTTTAGCGGTAAAACTAGGTATCACTCTACTACATAGCTCACTGCATAATGTAATTCAAATAATCCAGTTTGTGAGCCATCATCCAATTTGTCCCTATGAGAACGTGATTTCTGGGAACGTGTAGATTTTGCTTTAGCTATCAATGACTAAGATAAAGGATTTTGCTTAATGAAGGATACAGGTGGTATAAATTCCCATGATGATGTTAACATGATAACAACCAATGGTAAACACTTATTGAATCTTAGGACTGACTCTTTTAGAGATTAACAAAAGGTAACTTTCTCTAAAACCTTTCTTGATATACTTTCCTGTGCCAGAATTTACTTTTTATGTTTCTTCCACTACCAATGTGTCCTCTACCAAAGTTTATTCTAGTGGTGGTAAACTTCACAATTAATTTGTCTCCCACTACTAGACTATAAACTTCTTTGGGAGGATAGAAGCATCCTTTTCTTTGTACTCCCAAGCATCTAGTGTGCTTAATGAATGAATGAATGACCTATATATTTTCTGCTCTTCAAAATAAGATAGTAAGTTACGTGGTATAATATTTACTATTTCTATTTTACTAATGAGGAATTCAAAGACCCAAGATGTTACATGATGAGCAAGAGCATGCAATATTAGTAAGTTATGAAGCCAAAGACAGAAAATCAGATCTGTCTGCTTTCAAAGCCCATTCTCTTTCCATGCCTCTGTATTAGATAACACTTGCCAACATTGCAACTTGGAAGATCCCTCTCTTTCAGGGAGAAGAGTAGAATCAATGATACAAATGAAGACCCTGTTAGCCTTGTCATGGATACTGATTAGGTTTTTCTGATAACCTGCACGATAGATTTTATAGGCGATTACTGTGAAAAAGAACTATCTAAATGTAAATTATAATCAGTGCTGGTATGTTTAGAAAAAGAAATCAGAATGCATGCTATAGTCAGGCATATAAACCAGAAGTTTTATATCTGTTCTCTTGTGTCACCAATATACTGGCTTTACTTTAAGAAATTCTTCATTACTCCTAATTCTCTGTGTCCTCTTTCTTATTCTCCATTTTTTAAAAATATATATATTGCATCAGTGTTGTTGCTGTTGTTGCTTTGTACTTATTAACTGTGAACCAAAGAAAAAGTGTGTAAATATTATGAAGTATAGTAAGACAGTGTATACCTTTGTGAAGACTGTATTTATACCAGCACCTTTACTTTTACAAAGTGATACACCAAAAATTTGACAAAATAAAATAACAACAAAAACAGAGTTTTCCAGCTGCTTGGAAAACATTTGCACGCAGTTTCATTAATAATTAGCTCTTGGTATATTGTCACCATAGAAATGCTACAATTCAGGCAAAGTCAAGATATTTATAGGAAATTAACCATCTGAAAATAAACGCACATTTACGTATTAAGGTTTATTATGCAGATGTGATAAAGACATTAAAGACATCACAATATATTTGCCAGGAATTAAATGTTTAATATTTCAAATCCTTGGTGCAAAATGAGATAGAACATATAAACATGTATGCAGAGTAAATGCATTCTTTGAGTACCTATATACAGTCAGGACCTTACTGTGTGCAACTCCCTGTATTCCAAGAGTGTGTTAATGAAAATCGTGATCAGATAAAATTAAGTTTGTTATATTTTTCATTTCAAAAAAATTGATTATAGTTAAAATGTGTTGTCAGTGACAAAAATCATTGGAAACAATGTGCCCTTAAAGTAATCAGAATGAGTGTGATACTTTTTTTTATAGATAATAAAGTGATTTGGAATCTTAAGAAATTATGCTATTTTTATTCTACTAAGAAGCCATTCATGAACATTAAACAACACTTCAACTTAAATATCTAATTTTTAGCACTTTCATTTAAGTATCAATGCCTTACTTATATATGTATTAGGAAAAAATCACATGTGTTATATCTTCATATGATCATCAATAAGACAAGAACTGGTTGGCTACTCATGAGCTTAATTGGTTTTACTCAGTCAAATTATATAATAAGTCTGGAAGAAACCCAAGATCACATCTGTTTAGCCTCTGCTATTTAGCTAGTAAATATAACTAGGTGGTACTCTATATTCATATGAAAATAGGTCTGAAAGTTGAACTTAACGAAAGTCAAACAGTAGATTTATACCCCTAAGAAGTAAACATCTAAAAGCCACAATGATAAACTATATTCTGTACTTTCATAATGTTTATACATTTTTTTAGTTTTGTTCTTTCTCTTAAAAATTGAATATTCTGGGGAAGCCAGGATGGCTGAGTGGGTTAAGCGCTCACTTTGCAGCCCCGGGGACCGAGGATTGAATCCCGGCCCCGGCCCATGCAGACCCATATGCTGAACTGGGGAGTGCCCCCAGTTCAGTTCTCACCGGGGTGAGACCCCGGCCCAGTTCCTGCCCTGTGCAGCCCCGTGCCCACCTGTGGAATGAAACTATATGGGAAAACCAATGATGTACAACTATGGAGACTCTTCGGGGCCCTCCCCCTTCTCTCTGTCTCTGTATCTCTCTCTCTGTCAAAAACAATAAAAAATAAATATTTAAAAATTGAATATTCTGTTAGCTTACATAAGTCTAGTCTACATCATTTAATATGCATGTGATAAAATTACAGTTAGATACAAAAATGCACAAAGTCAGCATAAAATAGTCAAATGTAGGAGTGAAGGATTACTTGAACCTAAAGCACGAATAACAGTGAGATTTTGATATTTAAAATATTTTGAGATAGTTTTTCAGTTTAATTTTATAGATCTCAAATGCTTATTTATTTCAAGCCAATTCTAAGTATTTCATATTTGTCATTTAATTGAATCCTCATAACTACCGTTATATATTCTATTACTAACCTATTAGTCTTTTAAATGAGGAAATAGTTTAACGCAAGCTATTGAGCAGCAGATGCCAAGCAATTTCCTTCCAGAAGCCCAATGCTTTACACAAATTTACACTGTTACAGAAAAATCTAAAATAATGCAATAACGTTTAGACTTGATATCTTGAGAGATTTATAAACTTCCGGTGATTTAGGAAAGACAATGCAAAGAACTTTGCAGTTTTTTGGTAGTTCAGTGTAGTTTAATAGTTCAGAACTTCACAGTTCAATGTGGGAGTGAAAAAGAGAAAATAAAGTCTACACATGCAGTATCCTATCTGATTAGACCAATGGAGGAAGACCTGGAGTGAATGGTAGAATTTTGAAAAGTAAAAATTGATGGCATAGAAAAAGCATTCCAAGGTTATAGGTGGTGATATTTCACATAGCAGGAATACAGGCAATTTCAAGCCAAGAACATGTGTGGGATAGATGAGAAGATTGGAATTGCAGTTAGGTTCTTACTGTAAAGGACTTGAAATACTAGGCTGAAGAATTTGAACTTAATTAGGTAAGTATTGGAGACACTGTGATGATCTGTTTGTTTAGCAGGAAGATTGGAGCACTTAGCCTATTAAGATTAACTGGACAGCCTATAGAAAGAACAATTATATACTTAGAGGATATAAATATACTTTCCCTAAAGGGAAATGTTTCTCCTAGGTAAGAGACATGTAATTTCAGTTATCTCCCATTCAAATGGACAGTTTTTATCCTTTATTTTCTAATAACTCTTCATATCCTTGCAGATAGTTATTCTCCACTTATCTATTTTCATGGAAAAAATTTTGGTGCATTAATATCCAAATGAACTAATTTTCTATCTTTTAAATAATTTATTTCTAAGCATCTATGGTTTCCTTCCAATCTTCCTAAATGAAGAACTACGATAGGATGCACTACATTTATGTGAACTGAATTCACTGAATCCCAGCCAGTGACTGGAAGAATTTGATAATGTGCCAGAGTTAACTTGAGTTCTTGTCTCTTCCACTCACCACTGGTTGAACTGTAGTGTTGCCGAGGTAGAGGGAAATTTGGGGTGGGGAGAGGTATGGTCAGATGGCTCTCCGGAAACAGTCAGTTGTAGGCAGATGATCATGGGTATGCATGAGTGTCTTGCCATTTTTTTTTTACCAATTCAAAATGTTTTTTTTAGAATAGGAAAGTCATACTAAGCCTATCATGCCAACATAACAAAAAGGTGTGTTTCTTCCATGCTTGGACAGGTCATGTCCTAGTTACAGATCTAGAGATTAACTGCAGATACACTGCTATTATTTTCAGTAATAGCATCAGTACACAATTTAAGACCACTCACATAGCAGATCTATTTCTCTCTTATTCGTATCTAGACCATCCATTGTCTTACTTGTCTCCACTTTCTTTTTTCTTTTAAGTATTTCTGAGAGTAACCTCTTTTTGGTTTTCAGTTAGTTTTTAACTCATGTTAACAGATCACATCCATTAATTTGTTAAATGTATCCTTTGAGTTTGTTATAATCTTTGCTTGTTTAATTTATATTTCGAATCATATACAGGTATCCTGACTCCAGTGAATCAAATGAATGAGAGGCAGACACTTTTGTAACAATTAAACTGACTTTTCTTTCTTGCCTTTTTTTTTTTTTAACTTTCCAGCTAGTTATTCTCTTACTGTATAACTGACTAGTAATACCACACTCTGAGTGATTGTATGATTGCATTTTCAGGGTCATAGACTTAAACATATTCTAGTATACTTAAAAAAAAGAATTAATTTGTAATGTGAAAATATACCACTTTCTTATTGAAACACTTGTGTGACCCTACTGAGCATTATGCATCTTTGAAAAAATAAATTTTAATCCTGTGTGATTAATAATGTAATTTTTGCACTAAGCACCAATCAAGAATTTATTTGTTATTTAAAATACTAAATGTGGAAATTATTTATTCTGGAACCGAATTACCATATGTTGCTTGTTAACATCCTATTTGTGCCATTTTTATTACTGGAAGAGAAATCTAATTTCAGTGTTGGATACTGTGGAAATACTGTCAGTCTATACTCACTAATTAACTGCCAGGCTTTGACTGGATAAATAAATACCTCGTTGGGAACTTCCATGCACTCTGCTATTACAAGAGTCACATGGGAAGAGCCACAGGGATTTTTAGTTAAACTTCTGTATCTTAGATGAGAAAATGGCTGTCTATAGGAGTTAAAAGACCTCCTCAAAGCCACAGAGCTTGTTAGTAGCTTAACTGACATTGTACTCAGCTGCTCTGTCTCCCAAGTTCAATGTTGTTTTCATTCCACTTTTCATGCTCTTTGCAAACCTTGAGTCCTGAAGTTAGGCAAGCAGTAAATATTTCATGTAGGACACTAATTGGAGGGATCAAATTAAAAATTACAACCAAATGCAGAATATTCTCATTAGTTAGGTATTAGTTTTGTGATCTAGGGATTTCAAAAAAGTGAATTCAGTGTAACACATGTTATGGGAATGCTACAGAAAAAAAAAATTGAGAAAGGGGGATATCTCATGGGCAAAGTTTAGCCATTATTTCTTGTTCCTACAGATTCACAAAGCTTTTGAGCGTATGTAAGTGTGAGAAGTCCAGAATTAAAATAACCTTACTTTTTTAAAATAACCATTTCATTTTTATTGCCATGATTGATTGCTATTCTGTGCACTTAATTAAAACGATTGTGATGACTTTTCATTTGTTTACATACTTGCTTTAGTCTTCTCAGATGAAAGTAATGAAAAAAAAAAAAACCGTGAATGGGGGCAGCACTTACCCATTATATTGGAAGTGTTAGTGGCAGTCCAAAAAGTAACTTATTCCCATAGACTTTTCAGTCCTCTCCATTCCAAAGTGCATAGCTGCTTCAGGGAAGTGGAACACTGTAGCTAACTCACCACCCTCTCTCCAACGTGCTTCCAAATGCAACACACTACTCTCACTACCTAAGTAGTGATTCTCAAAAGGTTGGCCAGTGGTGGTTATTCATTTTCTCTGTGAGCATCTACTTACTTTTGGAGATAGGGTTCTTGTCAAAGTATTACGGGACCCTAATGCCTAAACCAAAAGCATAATCCCAAAATAGAAATCTTGTAAACTTCTTTGGCTTCTATATTTCTGATAATATAATGGGAGCGATAATACCTGTTATTCCTTGATTGTGTTAGAAAATTACAGTAATTGAGTAATTAGTCAGAACAAGGTGTTTTTTGTTTTTTCAAGTTTGGGCAAAGAAAAAGTTGTAGTCACTATGTTAAGATTTTTTTTTTTTTACTGTATACTTTTGTGACACTTGTAGTTTTCAACATGACGTGACCAAAAAGAGATCTTATGATGCTTAAAAGATGTATTACGTTTATTCAAACTTAGTTGGGAGTTAAATAATCTTATAACATAGTTACAACAGCTGCATCCAATGCCTCCTTTTCCTTTTTACAATAGAGTACTGGTAGATCCTTTCTAGAACTCAAAGCTTATATTCTCAGAGCTGTAAAGAAGACTGTTTTGCCCCTTGGAATATTTCTAACCATGAGTAAGGTGGCAGGTGTTACTTCTGAAGTATATACTATTTTTTTCCATGTATAAAATATTAGACTAATAAATAGTTATAAGGCTTATGGAAATGAAAAGGCTGTAAATCTGTAATTTATATGAAATTTATATAGAAAAACTTCTTGCTCTCCTAAAGCAGCTCTCCTTTGTCATAACTTAGTTTAGAATAAAATTATGTACCTTATCTAAACTGATTTATAGACTGTGTCTCTTGACAAATATCTTTGAAAATTTATAAACTTTAGAACCAAAAATAAAATAAAGGCTTGATAGTAATGTCAGCTATACTTTCAGTATAATTTATATGCAACCTTTTATCTTTATAATAATAAATATTATCACAGCCAGGTTGAGGAGGCAGTTTTAATTTACATCTGTTGGTTTAGCTATTGTTTATACATCAAGAATTCTGACGTTTTTAAATTGGCTTTAAATTTTTGGATCAGCTTCATTAAGAACCGTATTTTTAAGTGCAAACAAACTTGAGAGAGAACCTCGCCATTTCTGTGTTTATGACCAGAAGCCAACAGTCTATTTCCATGTTTATTTACTCTTTGTTTCAGTGTGTTCTGTCAGTTGACAGTGTTCAGGGCTTGTGTTGATGTAAATTGCCATAAAGCAAGGAAACAGAGGCTATAGAACTTTCAGGGAAACTCAGCTCTGCAGAACAGCCCAATTTAAGAAAAGCATTTTCAGAAAGGTTCGGTGTCAGTTTTTGAAAATTGACTGTAAATGCAAATTGGCCTCAACCTCACAGTCTCGGGAAAAAAAGAGATGGAAAGTGAGGAACCACAAAACAAGCCGAATGCACTTTTAGGCATAGCTGCTTTCATGGAAACAAAAATAGAATCCCATTTGTTCATTCACAATAGATATTCAGACTCAACATGCTGCCATCCCCATGTTTTATTGGAGCCTGCAAAACTCTGGGGAGAAGGGTTACCTCATTCTAATTTTCCTGATGTTTCCCCTCCATCCTACACAGGGAAGTCTTCCAGCTCTCTCCCACTTCGGAGGGTCAGAAGGAAAGACTTACTGTGCAGCCAATCTCTTCTGTACCTATATGCTGATGAAATGCGGTTATGCTTTTATATTTCTGTTTGGAAGTTGCTAGTGTGCCTCCTTGCTGACACATCACATGCTTTAGCCAGGAACCTGATCTGCGTTCCTGTTACAAAACCATGGGCTCTTCTAATTTGCTTTGTGAATAAAAATGAATTCTAGAATCCCTAGGTCAGAGGGGCCAGGGAACAAACTAGAAGGCATACAACGTGTGTGTGTGTGTGTGTGTGTGTGTGTGTGTGTGTGTTGCCTATACTCAGACCACCTTAAACATTACCCACATTTAAAGAATTATTTTACTTAAGAGAATATATCATTGCTACAATTTTTGCTTTTAATCTGTCTCATCAAAATAAGATGATTTTTTTCTTGCTGTCTCCAGAAGTATTCCACTTTTAAATAGAGTGGTAGGAAAGAAAGTGATTTGAACAGATGTTTACTTTTTGATTTGTATTGGTACATTATTTATATTGACAAACGACTTACAGTTCAGTGGAATAGAGGTGTCCTCCTGTGTATATTTTTCTGCTTTCTTCATATATTTTTCTATTATTAAAAATACAATAAGAGATATTATCTGAGGGAGTAGTCATAAGACCCTATTTTTTGATAATAGCAATTTCTTCAAATGTGCAGGAGAACCTTCCTGACTAGTTCTCAGATTTAAACAGCTTTAGGCAATGCTTACTATTGATTTTTTTTCTTTTGACAGCTCTTATCTATTTAAACATTTTATTGTGACATAACTGGTATATTCATTACGAGAGGCAGTTACATAGGTGGTATAAAGTTTTGACATTGCTGACCTTTTCAGTAAAAGAATATACACATATCCTAGTTCAAGGTGAATCCAGCTGATAAATACATTCTTTACTAAAGTTAAGTTTTGAATTTGAAATACCTATAGATCAACCTGCAGTTGTAATAAATAATACAGAGAGATCCCGTGAACCTTATACTGTGCTCCCCAAAAGTACCATCCCACAGAACTATAGTATATCACAAGGAGGTATTGACCTTGATCCCATCACAATACAGAAGAACA